>LOJH01015588.1:4573-23355 GCA_001685095.1 Ellobius talpinus | reverse complement strand
TTGGGTTCACCTTCCTATTTAGCTTCTCTAGGATCATGATTTATAGGCTCAATGTCCTCCCAATAACAGGCCATTCTATTCAGGCTATTTAATAATAGAGACTTTGACTTGTTCAGTTTCTGCTTCAAATTCAAGGAAGGGCAAAAATCGCAAGGTTTCCATGGTGGGGAAGGTTTATGGTGTAGTTCGTCCTCCAATAGTTTCTAGGAACATCTACAAGTAAACAGGGAAAACGGGAAGTTTAGAGTGGCTACCATCTCTGTCTAAACTAATTCTGATGGCATATTCTTCACTGGGCATCCATGCCTCCATCCGTTACTCTCTCTGAGCTTTTACTGTAAAACGCCAGTTGCAGATATGAACAAAATCTCAGCTCTATTCAGTCAACATGCCTATCATTGACTAGAGCTCAATTTCCATATGACAAAATCACAATGGCATTCTGGTCAGCCTAGTTACCAAACTGTCCACATACCCTGACTTACTGTATGATGTTATGCACTTTATTTACCAAATTTTTCATCAGAATTAGTAGCAGGATGTGAAAATGCTTGAAGAGAAAGTAGGTTAGCTTCTTCTATCCACCAGCATCTCTGACAAAAGGAGCTTACGGTGATGATCTGCCAGCATCCCTCCATGAGGCTCTAAGCCATGAATGGCTAGACCAGTGAAGCTCTAGTGCCAGTGCCTGACGTTCAATCCAGCCCTGGTTGAATGTTGGCTGCCCGAACGTCCATGCTTAAGACTCAAGGCTGAGTGTACTCAATGGAATGTGCTCTGAGGTCACATAATGATGCCTGCCTCAGGTGGGGCCTAAACTGGGAAACAGCTCTATCTCCCCTGGAGATTTGGGAGTGAACTGGAGCACCCACAGCCGGAAGGACCAGAAGGGTGCCAGGGTGTTGGAAGTACGGTTAAAACATTCCCCCTCTAGTTCCCATTTGTATCCTATTAACATACCCAATATCTTCCTTCCAACTATCCTAGTCATAAAAGGCCTGTCTAAATTATAAAAAAAAGTGGTGGGCAGTCTCAGGAAAGGGACTAACACAAAATTACTCTATAAGAGTGAGCTTTATTGAGAGAGAAAGCATTGGGACCATGACCACCATGATTTGGCCTTGAGGTGGTAGACCATCCAAAGGGAGATCAGTACTGATGTCAGAGAGAGTATAACAGGGTCTTATGGTGGAAAAGATGCTTCCTTTGGAAGTTGGGGGCATGGCTCAGTAGTTAAGAGACTGCACTGCTCTTCAGAGCTCCTGGATTTGGCTCTCAGTATCCACATGGCAGAGGACAATCACCTGTAACCCCAGTGTAAATGGAGACTTTTCCCCATCTTGTCCAGTCCCCCTGGACCAGTTTCTCTCCCCTGCCTGTACCCACAGCTGCTTATAAGATAACCACTCAGAGGCTTAATAGTAATTGCAATTGTTGCGCCAATGGCTTAGTCTATTACTGACTACCTCTCACAATGAAATCAATCCATTTCTGCTAATCTCTTTATCTCTACATGGTCATGGCTTACCATGATGCCCTAGTACGTTACTCCTTTAGGGGCTACATAGCTTCTCCTTGACTGCATCTTCTTTCTCTCTGTATCTTTGCTTGGATTGCCCACCTGGCTCTATTCTGCCTGGCCATTGGCCAAAACAGCTTTATTCATCAACCAATGAGAGAAACACATACTTACAGCATGCAGAAGGACATTGTATACCACTCCAGTTCCAGGGGATGCCCTCTACTGGTCTCTATAGGCACAAGGCATCTATATACTACTGGTCTCTATAGGCACAAGGCATCTATATACTACTGGTCTCTATAGGCACAAGGCATCTATATATATACACACATATATATACACATATATACATATACCTATATTCATGCATGCAAGCAAAGCACTCATGCATTAAAAACAGGTTACAAAGATGAAAGACAGCATGACATAAGAGTGAGATTGTCACCACAGACAAGCTGATGGGGGAGGCCCCTGGAAGAACCTTTAGATAAAAACTTCTGTAACTTTGTTGGGCATGGTGGAAATCTTTTTGCCAAGGGGTTTAGTCTGGGATGCTCTACATGGCAGGGGGCAGGAAGGAGTTAGGCGTTCTGGAGGCTCCTAACAGTCACAGCACAGCTTCTTAATTGTCTGAGAGAGAGAAGCAGGGAGGGGAGGAGAAAGGGAGAGAGAGTGGAATGAAGAAAGGGAGAGAGAAGTGGTAGGAGAGGGGGGGAGAAAAAGAGAGAAGGGGAGAGGGGAAGAGAGATGTGGGGAGAGAAGGGGAGTGTGTGCTGCAGGAGAGCATGGCCCGTTTTCTGTAGACTGTGGGAGGATCTCGCCTCTTAGAGTAACCAGAATTTTCAAGGGGCAGGCCTGTGGCCTAATGTAACACAAATGGCACATGAATGTACAGGCTCTGGGAGGTCGATGATGGAAAAGCAACTTGCTTATTCTGTTATTTGAGACCAAACATATGTTGCAATTTGCCTTAAGACTTATATGCTCTAGGAATGAATCACATCCCTTATGAAAGTGTAAAATTTTAGGTGGCTAGATATTTGGATCACAGCTAACAGTGGGTTAACGGCACCCAGTTCAACTGTCTTGCTTTGCTTTAAGAGGCAAACAGGTACGTGGTCAGTCAAGATTCTCCTCGGCATGCGGTGGTTGGACAGTGGGGTGAGGCACCCAGCTTTGCTTTCATCTTTTACTACCCTGTTTCCTTTATAACCCTCCAGCACATGTCAAGATAATTTGTCTGGTTCCTTGTAGCCTCTTGTGATCTCTCCCTTCATGCCATGTTTCCTAAGTGCGAGCCGGCTGGCTCCCGCTCATGTTCAAAGACTCAACTTTCAAAGCAAATATACACACCAGTCAGTAGTATTTTTTGAAAACAAAAGTTTGCATGTTTTCCCAAGGGGGACAGGAGGACAAAAGGAGGATGTGAGACTGGAGTGTGAGTTGAGTTCACGTGGCAGGGTCTCTTAAAGATTGCATCTTGGAAACATAGGGCCAAACTGAACAGCAGCAGAGGGGAAAAAGCAGGGTGGAGAGGAGAGAGAGCTCAGAAGAAAGCCGCGAGACAGGAGCAGTCTCAGCAAAGGCTGAAGTTGCAAGCGAGCATCCAGAAGTGGAAGTCTGTGCTAAGTGCTTTACTGGACCAGACGTGTGCAGCCAAGAGAGAGGCTCACAGACATGCATACACAGATGCACAGCCAACCCTCGAAGGGAGAGAACATCTTACTTCATTGGCTTGCGGAGGAATGTGGCTGCTGATAAGAAGGCAGAAAATATTTCTGAGAACAGAGACAGCCTGTCTGAACCCAGCTTAACTTTCCCTTATCGCTTTGTGGAAACACGCTATCTTCAAGAGCCAAATTAGCTTTTCATGATATGGTTTCTTGGCAGCTCAGAGAGAGGCATTGCGGGGCTGAGCGGGAGTGACTAAGCGGTTTTATGAGCAGACCTCTTTCCACAGCTGCTGCCTTGATGGGTTTGGTGTCAACCAGACATGTAGGATCTTTGCTCTTCCAAAGACTTTCAGAGATTTCTGGGAACATTAAATTTGTTCTAAGAAAGACATGGGCAGTGTAATCAACAAAAGGAGCCACAGCCACAGGGTATGTTTTTGTGAGAAACCAAATAACTATACACATTGATGTCTTAACAAGTATTGTTCATTTTCTGTTTAGAATATTCTAGATTTGGCTGTACCCAGTGCAAGCAGGAGATATATTTGTGATCCACTGAACAGAATCTTTACGTTGTTATGGTATTAAACCAGGAGGTCTACTTGAAGAGCTTGTGTGCATTGTCTTAGGAATGATCCAGGACTTCTCTGAACCCACACCTTGTTAAGTGAGTCAGCACCCTTCCCCCCACGTCGTCTGTACATGCTCCATCAAGGTCATAGCACCAACTCCTTCTCTCTATGCCTCATCACCACCCATTCCTCCATTCTCCTCTGTAGCTGAGAGACTCAGGGAGGCATCTCTTGTTGGTCCTATGGCATTTCCCTATGGCCTTTCCTACGTGGGAATGTTATGACAGCTTTGAATGTTATGACATCCTTTTTTCCTATTGCACATGGAAGGAGAGTCTTTGCCACAACAAGCACCTTTCACCTGACACAGGTCCTTCACTTCTTTCTGTTGCCATGATCATTGCCCTGACAGAAGCCAACGCCGTGGAGACAGGATCTATTTGAGCTTGCAGTTGAAGGAGGTAGCCCACTAAAGCAGGGGAATCGAGGTGACAGATGCTAGAAGCAGCTGCTCCCATCACACAAGCCATCCCATACAGAGGCTGATGCCTGCAGGCTGCTGCTCTGCTCCGTTCCCCCACTTGCACAGTCTGGAATCCCAGCCAGGGGATGGGGCTACTACAGTGGGTGGGGCTTTCTACCTCAGTTAATACAATGAGGAAAACCCCACAGACATGCCCAGAGCCCCATCTCCCAGGTGCTTCTAGATTTTGTCAGGTTGACAGTCAGCATTGACTACCACAGCAGGCAATGTTAGGTGGAGCTTCCTCCTGCCAGTATGTGTTCAGGAGGCTTCAAGGCAGCCCAGTCCTCCCTCCAGCTTATCTAGTTACGCAGGGATATTGCTCCTTTGAACTCTTTCTGGTTCCATCTTGACCACAGCACTATAGTTTCCTATCTTTTGGGATCACTGCTTTTGTGTCTCCCAATGAAAATAGACTCTCTTTTTTGTCCCTCTGTTAAAAACAAAACAAACAAACAAACAAAAAGGAAAGAACAAACCCAAAACCTTAACTTCATCTTTGCAAGCTCAGGGTGTCTGTGAAGAGCCTATACAGAGTCACTGTGAGACAAAAGTGTCCTGGGAAGTTCTAACCAGACTATAAAACATCATTACAGAGGGCTGGAGAGATGCCTCGGTGGTCAAGAGCATGACTGCTCTTACAGAGGATCCCTGTCCTGTTCCCAGCACTCATGTTGAGTCAGTCACCACTACCTGCCAGTCTAGCTCCGGGGGACCTGCCACCCTCTTCTGACTTCTGTGGCAACCCCATCATGTGCACACACTCACACGGACACACACATATAAACTTAATTAAAAAAAAAAACAAACCAAAAAGCTAAGTTTGAAAAAATCACATAAAAGGACACAAAGTTAAGTTGAACATCAGAAGATATAATTGAGCATTTTACATACAACTCTTTTTACAGTTCACATCTTACTAAGTATGCGCTCTAAAATAACAGGGAGTGATGTTAAATGATCAGTTTTATTATTCACATTTTGTATTTCTTAAATTTCTTAAAATACAATGGGTTGTAAGCCCCAAATTCACTATTTCTTTGAGGTTTCTAAAAGATTTAATGACAGGCCCCAGTTAACTGTTTTACCCCACAAAGTATGTGTTACTGAGTTTCTTTGGCATCCATCCCGATTGTAAGAAAAGCTGTGTACATTTTTGATCATGCAACGTCTTTCGTGGGTCTCTTTTTCAGTCAGATGAGATTTTGATTTCCTTTACAAGTCTTCCTTGGTCCTTTATATATAACCTTATGCATAATTTGGGGGGGTACAGCTGAGACATCGCTGCTCAAGGTAGAAGTGGTCTTAAAAGGCACCAACCACAAAAGTTTGGGTTTGTTGTTTGTTTTCTGAGTCCCCAGAACAACCAGGTTCCTGTTTAATCCTGTACGTTCAGAATGCACCTCACACTCCTAATCTTTCCTGCTGTGTGATCAGCTTCTAGTAATCCACAGGAAGGAATCCTCAGGGGATCCAGTCCCTAGACAGCACACATCTGTTTCACAGTTAGTTGAGACACAGAAGCATTTCAACACTGTAGTGCACATGTGTAAGGAATGGATGTACAGGCGTGTGACGTGCATCTGAGAGCACACATGTACAGTGTAAACAGGGAGGTCAAAGCACAGCTTTTAGGGGTCGGGTTTCTCCTTTCATCTTGCTTTGAGGCAAGGACTCTCTTGGAGTTTATGCTGATTGGTTGCATAGCCAGGCTTCATGGTGGACAAGCTTCTGGCTCATTCTCTGGCCTCTGCCTCCCATCTCAGCTTAGGATGGCTAGGATTACAGATGCCTGCTGCTACATCTCGCTTTCTGCATGGGTCCTTGGATCTGAATTCAGCTGTCAGTCTTGCAGGACAAGCAGTTACTCCCTAAGCCGTCTCTCTGGACCTTAACATTATTATCTGTGGTATTTCTTTTCCTCCCAACATAAAAACATTTACTTCAGATTTATCAAATAAAAATGACTTGTTTTGAATTTGATGAGCCTCAATTTCATCGTGGGTTCCTCTAACTAGGCGGGCCTGAGTTAACTGTTTTTGAGAACTAAATAGCAAACAGCATTCAACTAAACGCAAAGGGATTTTGAATGTGCTGTGTTCATACATTTTGGGTATTTTTTAAAAAACAAACAGAAAACAGTGTAACATAAAAATCAATTATTTGAAGCAAAAACCTAGACACATTTAGTTTTGCCTTTCTATTTTCTAACCTGCTAACATGGACATATTTTGATGGCCAGAAATAAGTCACAACAGATAATAAAGCTATAGTCTGTCTCATAACTGTTGTGATGGCAGCTTTTAAAGGGATCATGAACTCTGTGAACTGATGAAGTCTGGCACAAAGCATAAAAAATAATTGTGCATGATATTTAATAGATGTGGTATAATTCATTATAATAGGACATATATGGAGGTGCAGGTATTTAGTTATTCATTTGCCACAACAGAAAACAAGGTTATGTTCTTATTTAGAGATACAGGAGGAGGGTTAGAGAGATGCATCCGTGCCTAAGAGTACTTACTGCTCTTGCAGAGGACACAGGTTCAGTTCCCGGGACCCACGTGGTGGTTGTCAATGCCTGTAACTCCAGTACCAGGGCATCTGGTGGTCACTTCTGCCTCCTGCTGCACTGTATGCTTGTGATGTGTATAAACTCACACAGGCAAACACACATATACTTGAATAAAATAAATGCATACATCTTTAAAGGTACCCGAAGAAATAAATGGAACAGAATTAATAGATCTTTGCTGACAGTGCCATGGAAAGTTCTGGTTCATGTCTGCACTCAGCATGGCTCACCTGTGCAAAGCTTTCAGAGTGTAAGGAACGGCATCTCACTTTCTGCTTGATGGGTTGGATTGTTCACCCTTTGCTAGTTATATTTCTTTTCCTCTCTCCCCTAATCATAGATATGGGAAACATCATATCCTAAATAAATGCATTACATCTCAATAGACTCGTTTTCCTGAGAGACCATTCCCTTCATCAGGCAGCTCCCCTAAATTCCTATTGCAGGTTGAAGGGATGTGGCTAATAATCCTTGCTGGTAGAAGCCGTTGTTCAGTTTGGAAGAGGACCAAGAAGATGCTTCTCTGTCCATAAATTGTGGGAGTCTTCTGGGTGTCATGCCGGCCTCACCACTTTCTTGCACAATACAGCTTCTGAAGTGGGAAACTTCAGCTGATCTTTGTGTATTGAAAGTTTTAGGGATTTTTGTACATGAGTAAAATTCATATTCATGGAAATGAACATCTCTCTTATATCCCATGCCCAAAACTGAATATATTGTTTTAATTTTATAATTAGCATATACTTAAAAGTTCTCATATTCTCTGTGTGCAGCATTTAGTCAGGCTTATTATGAATGTATAGAGGATTAACTTTGCTTAGAAAATACAGCCTAATGGAGAGTCCTATTATCTTGTGGTTTGAAAGACAAGTTTAGCTCTGCAGAGCTGTCAGTGTATAGAGATATTACATAAATATGTCAATCACACTTTGACAGCACGGTCTCATATTCACACTGCCATTAGAATCTCAGAGAATAAGGCTTTCCTCTGAAGGTGCACGCTCTTGCATATTGCAAAGCATGCGTTTTCTCTTGTATTAAAACTCTTTCTTCTGGGTCATGGAAACTCCAGGATGAAATGGACTAAAGTGGTTAAGGGCTCTGCCCTTTAGCCTACCCTTAACATTAGGAGTGGTCTCTTCTCTCATAAAATTGGCTCAGGATATGGTCCCAAAGTGGCCTTTGCCTCTGACATCTGTGAGAGAGAGAAGTATGTGCACTTTCTCCTTTCTTCTCTCGGGTTGCCTGGGAGCGTCTCTGATGGGCAATTGTCCCAGAATAAAAACCCCAGGATCCCAAAGAAATACCTCACAGAAGAAAACAAAACCAAGCCCAATAGTTTAATTCTTGGCCCCTAGGATTTACCGGGTCTTCTGCCTTCTATTATGTAGGAAGAGTAGTGCCTGGTTAAGGCCTAGGCTGACTTTTTAGTTTTGTTTTCTTTCCTCTCACAGCAACTTATCCACTTACCCTAGAGGTAAATCTAATGGAAAATGTCTTAAAAACAAATAAGGTATTTTTAATCCCCAAGAACTGTCTCCAGTCTAACATGCAACCGTGGATTTTCTTCTAGTAGTCTCTGGATATGAAAATCTAATCCAACACTAGCAGCAAGCAAGCAATTTAAAAATAAATAATATATAGGAATAGGATTAATTTCTAATTATATATGTGTGTCCCATAAATATTTGTATATATATATATATATTGTCTGTCCTTGCCTGTGTAACTACTTAGCCAGATTTGCTAAGACTTAGGGCAGCCTCACTTTTAGCTGGTGTTATGTAGTCCTGTTTACGGTGAGGTATAGAAATGAGTTCAGCCAGTCCTTACTAAGAAAAACCCAAATGTGGCTGGTAACCAGGCTGGATGGCATTGTTAATAAGCAACCTGACTTATTTGGGTGACAAAAAATGGAGCAAAAGAGCAAAGAGAACATAAACATTGAGATATCCTTGTCATTCTTACCCTGGGAGGATTTACGGGGTGGGCTAATCAAAGTCTGATCCCTGGATCCCTCTCATCGCCAGCTGTTTCCCCGGTTCCCTCTGTCATCTCTCCCCCATAATCCCTCAGCATGCTCTATGGCAGCTTCTTCAGACTTCACTTCAGTGTGGGACCAGGGAGGACATTGTTCTTTGAATTTCTCTAAAACTTCCTAATAAAAAAATGCCCCTGGCTATGTTGTCAACACATGAAAGCAAGTGATGCCCTATTCTGTCAATTGCATGGGCACAGGCATGAAGATGGGTCTTCTCCAAACAGCCAGTAGCCAATATATTATGACATTAAGAATATTAATACACTTTTTCATTTAGGCTCAATGACTTGTTCAAATTCAATGACAGCTGCATTCCTAGGGCTAGCTTGCCAGGCAATCTAGTCAATAAGCAAGCTCCAGGTAAAAGTGAGAAACTGTCCCCCAAAATAAAGTGAAGAATAAATTAGTAAGACATCTGATCTCTGTTTTTTATATGCTCACATACATGTGTGGATACACACACACACGCACACACACACACACACGCACGCACACACACAATTTCTTCTCTGCTACCCAACCACCAACACTCTCCATGATACAGTTTCCTCCAGATCCTACCATCTCCGTCCCCTTTGCTAGATGGTTGATCATTGTCTCTGTGACATGTGACATGTGCATCCCAGGCTCAACAGCAAAGGAGAAAACGCAGCCTAGAATTCTTTATTCCGGGGGTTTCCTTTTATGAAAGCTCCCTGGAGTGACAGGCCTGTGGCTGTGCCCATGTTCCTGTGAAATTAGAGCTGCTTCCCTGGACTCCTGCTATTCTATTTATAGCCACAGGGCTTCAGTATCCAAAGTACCCAGAAAGTTCTGAGAAATGCCCAGAATTCTATGTGCACGGCAAATTCAACCTGGGCAAAGCACAAGGCCCCATGAGAGAGGAAAACCGAAAATCAACTGTTTCTTGCTTTTATTAGAATAGTAAAAACTGGGGCAGTTTGTGTCTGGATGTGTTGTAAGGCAGGGTTCTTTTTCTTGTAAATTCTATAGCCAGGTTGTCAGGAACATGGCCATGAACGCGGTAAATGGAGAAACAGGGGCTTTGGAGGGGCCAGTCCTCTCAACAGTCTATGGATGTTTATTTACTTATGAATGGTTAGCAAATATGGGGGTTTAAATGAAATAGCATTTTATACCACAGTGAGCATGAAAGGAATGTATCTACCAAAGCATTAATGGCTACCTAGGGCAAGCACATATTCTTGCTGTCTCCTAAGTCTTCTCGTTGGCTTTTATTATTGTTTTTCTGTTTATTTTTGATGTTGGGTCTCACATCGCCCAAGCTGACCTTGAAAGTCACTGCATAGCTGAGGATGACCACGCATTTCTGATCCTCCACGGTTTTCCCCCACCTAAAAGCACAGGTGTGAGCTGCTAGGCCTGGTAGAAGCGGTGCTGGCAGTGGGACCTGGGCTGCTTGCATGCCCAGCAAAGTCTCTGTGGACTGAGCTACAGCCCCAGCTCCTCATCTGATGTTTTACAGTATTGAGGGGCCCGGCAGGATGGACCCACAGGCAAGGTGTTTCCTACAAGCCTGACAACCTGAGCTTGATCCCCATGACTAGAAGATCCCTATGACTGGTAGAAGACCAGAAGTGATGCCTTGAAGTTGGCCTCTGGCCTCCACACAGGCACACACAGACATGTGAGCACACAGCATAATTAAATAGGGAAATACAAAGAGTTAAAATGTTCTGGGAAAACCCTATGCAGACTGGCGCTACTTTTGATCTTTCTCGATGTTTTATTTTTCAGAGAACAAGGCAGTGCTTTCTGCTGTGCTATGTTCTTCTTTTTCTGAGTTCTGAGCATCATTGTGGCCTCAAGGCAACTGCTGCTCTTGCTGTGCCTCAGATATCTGCAGATATGTTCTCTGATGTTGGCCCAACACCTGATGCGGGACATGGATAGCTAGGCTGAACCCCCCCACAAACGCACTAGGACTCGAGCATGCTGTTGCCTTCCGCATTCAGCCTTCATCACTGTGTGCAGTACATTTTTGTTGGCTGACCCAGTTGATCACTTGCATTCGGTTAAGCAGTCCAAACATGATTAGTGTCTCTGAAATTGATCTGAAGGGATCCCTACTGACCTCAACAAATGGGCCGTTGAGCCATCAGAAGAAGACATCAGGCCATCGAGATGCTAGACTGGTCCTCAACCTCAAAGTTCCATGAATAACCCTCAATGACTTGTGCTTACATTGACTTTGGTCACCTTACCTTTATTTGTATTTTTTCTTAGGCCAAAATGTATACTGGTTAAGGTGACCATTAGCCCATGAGATCTACATCTAAAATGACAACATGATCTAATGCCAGTGAAATACAGGAATTTTACAATGCCTCCATTGTCTTTTATTTTTCTCAGCTGTATCTCAGTGGTGACTCAGAGCCCAACTACAATGCATCGAAATGATGGCAGGTTTTCCTGGGAGATCCCACCACCATCTCTGTCTTCCCTTGGGTGTAGCTTTTGTCTTATTTTCAAGGGATTTATGTTCCTCATTTAATTCAGTTTTATTAAAATTATGTGAAATATTAAAGTGAATTCAAAGTGAAATTTGTATTCAAGCTGGCCTTGTCCGTCCACCATATTTATTTCTAAGCGAGAGTTCATCTTTAGCTTTGCTTATTATTATTTAAAATTTTTTATAATTTATTTTGCATTATGGGGGTGCATTCCACAGCACATGTGCCCAAGTCAGAGGAAAGCTTGTGAGAGTCATTCTCTCCTTCTACCATGTGAATCCCAGGGATAGAACTCAGAGCCTCAGACTTGGCAACAAGCCCCTTCACCTACTGAGTCATCCCTTCAGACTCCATTTTGAAAATAAAGGCATGTGTGTGTGTGTGTGTGTGTGTACATTCATGTGTATATGAGTCTGTGAATGTCTTTGTGCGGATGGATCTCTCTGTATATGTATGTGCACACGTTTGTGTATGCATGGGTATTATTACCCTGCTCCATTTTCAGGTAATAGGAGCATACCGTCTGTACTAACACCCAGCTTTCTTCATAGACTGATATCCTAGGACTTCCTTTATAGTAACATGTGTAAACAATTTTAACAGACACACTCCATGTGCAATATCACTGTTTAATAAATCAGGTCCCAGGGCATGGGCAGTAATCCTTTGCAAGTTTTTCTTATGCAGGAATGTACTGCTATAGAGCCTTTAGCAGAAAGGGAGAATTTCTTCATAAGTAGAGACATTTCCAAAATAATAAAACGTGGTTTTATTAACATTTTTTTTATTTTTAGAGTATAAAATCGTGGGCTTCCTAGTTACTCATCCACACATATGCGGTTCTACGTTTCCTATTTCCCTGGCTTCCTTCTCTCGTTCCTGACGCTGTCCCTGCTTTACAGTCGTCCCCATTCTGCTCTCATTATATCCACACTCGCAAATATAAATATGTTCCCACACAGCACACCCCAGAGAGTGGTATTTGCCTTCCTTCTCAATCACCCTCTCTGGTTCTACCTCTCTTCCCTTTATCTCTGACTCTCATCTGAGAGAAACCATATTTGTCTTTCTGTATAGCTTATTTCACCTAGCATGATGGAAACAGCTGTTTCCTAGTGGCTAAAATTGACATAAAGACAACAATAAAAAGCACGTACCATCTCACCAACTGCAGATGCCCCTTCTGCTTCCAGAGTTTTTCCCATTCACACATACCCACAACATGAAAAGAATACAAAGTAAAGAAATGTAGACTCCTGACATCTCTTAGTTTTCCCAGTTAATAATGCAGCTTAAGTATTAACTACATCAAAACCCAATTTCCATAGCTATTAATTTAAAATATCTGCCTCATTAACCATTTCCTTATACTATATGGCTATTTCGCAGCCTTTGATATATTTTGCTCTATTGCAAAGAAAGATATTCTGATTTGTGCTTTAAATAGCAATGTAGCAGCCTGTAGCTATGGCTCACTGTTAAGAGCACTTGCTGCTCTTGCAGGGGACTCGAGTTCCATTCCTAGTACCTACATCAGAGAAGGTGCAACTTATAACACCTTGTGATTCCAGCTCCAGGGGATCTGGCATCCTCTTCACACCACTGTGAGCCCTGGTACATAAATGTATACCCCCTAAACACACATACACAGTTACAAATAAAAAGTATATACTTACAACCAAGAGTGTATGTGTACAAGTCTCAGAACTCTGTCTGAAATGGTAGTCTGCATGTATCAGGTGGGTCTGAGACAGATTTGGGATACCAAGAGAGCTGACCTTCAGACAGCAAGTCTTTCAAAGAAGGAAAGGGTAGATACTATCTTTGAAGTGTTGATATCTGCCTTTAGGTTTCATATAGGCGTTGGATTCAAACCCCAGAAGACGGAGATTTTCTGCTGTAAACCAAACCAAGCTGTGTTTGAAGCATCTCCAGGGAGGCAGGCTGTGGGACATGAGCTGAGAAGGCTCCAGAACTTCCCCGGAATGCATCTTTCCTTCATACCTGGTCGGATCCACTTTCCAAATTGTTCCTTTTGCAAATGCCAGTCTGGTCAGTGCTAGAAATGTGGCTATAAATAGCAAATGGCACCTGTACTCAAGGACCTTAGCGTTCAAAAGGTTAGACAGGCAAGGAAATCTGTAATTATAGGACATTAGGTTTGCTAAATGCTGTGGTAAGATAAACGTAAGGACAAAAGGGAAATTCCATGTTGATATTCTAGGAAATGTTTCCAGGAAAATGAAGAGGTGGGATAATTAGAGATAAGATTTTATATGTGCAGTTCAGGGACGAGGGAGCAGCTTATGGGGGGATAGAGGTGCAAAGAACGAGCTGGGAAGAAGGCGCGTTTGGAGCTGCAAGCTATTCGCTAAGGTGAGCTTTCTTCACCTCTCTCACAAGGACTGATTTTTGCCCAAGAAATTGTCACAGTGCCTCATTGAGTATGGGAAATAGGTCTAGAAATACAACTTCCACTAGTGAGGAATCTTACATTTATTTTTAAAATAATTCTTCGTTATATCTAATTTTGTCAATTATTGACAGCAAATGAGAAGGGTGCATTATTTTTTGCATAAAGAACCAAATCTTGGATGGCCCTGTGTTGTACTGTGATGTTTCTTGGAGTTGATTGATTTCACAATCACCCGTATTGAGAATGCCACTTCAAACAGTACATAAGTATTGAGTATTATACGTGTGCCTAGGCCCGTTTTGGATGTTGTTGGTAATTGTAATCTCATCCCAAGCCAAAACTTGTTTAGTTGTTTTGTTATTTTTGTCAGCAATCAAAAATAGTAGTTTTTAAAAAATCAGGCATTCTAATGTTGTATAGTCCAAAGACATACTCATTTAATACTGATTACTCATGTGCTGAGGAATGATGGTAGGGAAATATTGAAGGTTTTAGTTTTGTTTCTGTAAGAACAGGATGTGTGAGAGCAGTAAGAGCTGCAGCTCTTTGAATGTTAGCTGAGCTGTCTCGGGCGTTGTGTGACACCCCCACCCCCACCATGATAAGCATGCATTTGTGTGCTCAGAGTCCATGCTGCAGTCAAGGTGAGGTGCATTATGGGGAGGCCTTGCCTGAAACTCCCTGGACTCAGTTTATGTTTTATTTCGAATTAATTTTTGGTCATGGCTTGTCAGAAACTATTGACTACTGCCAAGCTGTTATAACCCCCCATATTTAACAATGCCACCCTATAGAGAGTTGAGACCCCACTGTGTAAGAAGCTGGGAGCTAGAAGATACATGGAAGGTGTGTACACATGGTGTGTGTGTGTGTGTGTGTGTGTGTGTGTGTGTGTGTGTGTAAGGGCACATGTTATTGAGAAAATTGAAGTAGTTGGGATTGCTAGGAATGCCCAGATTGTGAAGGGGTTTCTTAACCTTCATAAATATTTTGGAATTAAATTCTGTTTAATGTTTCAAGAATGGACGCGTATTCCCCCTGAAAATCAAACTAGTGTACAAAGCAAGACCTGCTCGCCACAACTTTGAAGGGCATCTGCAGCCCAATGCGAAATTGAGAAGTTAAAGTCGATCCCAAGGGAGGTTAATAAGGACCAGCGTTTTTGCTTGTGTTGATAGTCGATGCTGACAGCGGCCTCTGATACCACCAGATATTAAACCCTCACCCTGTAGTCTGCGGTCTCCCAGCAGCCCTATTGTGTGTGCACATTCCCACTAGCGATCCCCTCACAGGCAGACCAAGGCTTTAACATGACTGTTAGACTGTGAAGCCATGGAACCCAATCTCTGTAGATAAATGTTCTCTCCTGTGACCTGCTTCTGTCACTTCCAGGCCATGCCTTCTTTCCCATGATGAAACACGTCACGTAGCATTTGTGCTCGAGGTTGATCACTGCAAGCATGCACTGTGTGTGTAGATACACGTAGGCAACAGTTGCCAGACACTTAGTGGATGCTCTCTGAAAAGGACATTTGGCTATCAAGTAGGAAGTACCTTGGCTAAGAGCGTAGTACCTTCCTAGAGATGTGTGCATGTTTGCTAACATTTCCACCAAGTCGAAGGTATCTCAAAAAGTGTTTGACTTCAAGCCCTCATGGTTCAGTGTTCTGACGGAGCCCTCCTTTCTTCAGTCCGTCTCTGTCGAGCATTAGCTAGCAGGTGTGCAAGCTTATACCAATCCTTTTGTTTAGGAAAACAAAGTGTGTGTGTGTGTGTGCGCGCGCGCATGCATGCACATGACTGTGTGGGTACACATACACACATTCATACAGGTGAAGGCTGGAGTTTAACATCAGTCATTTTCTTTAATTGCTGTCTACTTTATCCACCGAATCAGTCTCTCACCAATGTAGCTTGCTCAGGGGATTACTGTCTCTGTCTCCCAAACATTCACGTGGGTTATAGGATTTAAACTAGGATACTCACATATGTTCAGCAAGCACTTGCCTTTACCACTGAACTGTTTCCCTAACCTCAAGTACGTCAGCTAAATCATCCCATATGGTGCTTCAAATGGGCCTTGGTGATTAAGAGCACTTGCTTCTCTTCATCACAAACTGAGTTCACTTCTCAGTGCCCATGTCATAGGCCTCACAACCCACAAGAGCTCCAGTTCCAGGTGATCCAATGCTTTCTTCTGGTCTCTGTGGGCACCTGAAATCTTGTGTATAGACCCACAAACAGACACACACACAGAGACACACTTACTTCCCTCCCCAACAGATAGGTACACACAGACAGATATACACAGATATATACACACATAATTGAAAATGAAGTAAATCTTAAAAATATTTTAATATACAAGTTTGCTAGGGTTTTAAAAATGTTTGTAATTCAGCTATTTATCCTGTAATTTTTGTCTTGGTGTGTGTGTGTGTGTGTGTGTGTGTATAATATATGTGCATAGAGTATTATGTTTGTATGTTCATGTACAGGCACACACATGCCAAGGCATGTGTATTAGAGAACAACCTTGAGTGTCTGTTTCTCTTGTTGGCTTCTGTGTATTCCAGGGTAGCTGGCCCTCAAGCTTTTAGGGATTCTTCTGTTCTCTAGGATTACTGGGATTACAGACGCAGTACTATGTTCGGTTTTGTGGAGAATCTCAGGATCTGAACTCAGTTCCTCACACTTGGGCAACAAACACTTTACTTACCGAGCCATCTCCTGAGCCCACTTTATGCTTTCCTTAGTCTCCAAATGTATTGACTGATTTCCATTTTATTTGTTTCCAGTGCAAACCTTCCTTCACAGAGAAGCTATCTCACTGCTCAGTGATTTCACAGGGTCATGCCAAGATAAGTTGTGGTACTACATCATGCACAAACACTTTAGGAGTTAATGTTGACTTTTGGATTCCAGAACTGGGACACCACGGACGCCATGGTAGACTCATTGTTTAGGTAGTGACCCATGCTAATCTCAGGTTTGCTTATTTCCTGAAAATGAAAGAGTCAAAGACATTGGCTATAATGCCCCTTAATCTCCATTTACACAGCAGACATAGGAGCCAGGACCCTGCTTTCTCCTTCAAGGCTGTCATATGGCTGTCACTAGTTCTAGCGAATTGTGAGCTGCTGAAAGTACAAGGACACGTTGTCATCTAATGAAGACTTCCAGTGTGCTGGACAAAATATTTGATTCCTGGTGCCAAGGAAGCATATGCCACTGATAGTGCAAACTCTTCTTGATGTAAGGAAGGGCACTGCCAACTGGGCCTAATTTTCTGTATGCCTCAGTGTGCAGTGCAAGTCCTCTCTTGCTGACTCATTCTAGCCCTAACTCTCGAGTGCTAAATCTCTGCAGCATAGTCCACATTCCAGTCTCTTCCATGGATACTAATAATCCCCTAACTTCTCACAGACTCTGAAAATGCTGAAGCATCTATAAACCCAATTTACTCAATTGTGCAGCAAGATCTGGGTTGTGGTACCATCAGGACATCAATCAGGAAAAGTGCATTGTCATCAGGACCTCCAGATTCCTCTGCCTCATTCTTTATGTCACAGGTGTAGATGGAAGTTTCTGTTCCACCCAATCTCGCAACTGTTCAGTCCCAAAGAAGCACACAGAGACTTATATTGATTATAAACTGTTTGTCTATTAGCTCAGGCTTATTACTAACTAGCTCTTACAACTTAACCCATAATTCAGGTCGATGTTTATACGTGTGACTTGGTGCCTTTTTTTCAGTAAGGCATTCTCATATTGCTTCCTCCTTTTCTGAATGGTGACTGACTCTCTGCCTTTCCTCACCCCAGAATTCTCCTAGTCTGGTCACCCTCTATTTACTTCTTGCCTGGCTACTAGCCAATCAGTGTTTTATTAAACCAATATGCATGACCAATCTTTACAATGTAAAAAAGCATTATCCCACAGCACACAGGCAGCACTGGGGTAGGGGGAGGAGAAATGGCAGAACTGTCTGCAAATGACATCAGTCTCCCAGGATTTCTTTCACTGCTGGTGCTCAGGATGTGGTGGGACACATATGATGGGAAGAGCCATGCTCCAGCATTTCATGTTCCCACTGGAGTCTTTAGACAGACTAGCCAGTGACATGCAAATCTCTAGGGGTGATACATGGGTGAGAAGGATGTTCCTAAAATCAGTCACCACGGATACATGCTGCATCTGATCTATAGAACTCCTGAGCACACCAACAACAGCTTACATATTCTCCCAGCCATTATCGTATGCAAGACATTTTCTTTTCAAGTATTCCTTTTAAATTTTTTGACAATTTGTTTTACTATTTTAAAACTATAAGAGCATGGGCATGACCGTGTCTGTGTCAGAAGAGCTGGAGTTGCAGGCAATGTGCTTGTCCATGGTGGGTGCTGGAAACGAAACTCAGGCCCTCTGTAAAAGCAGGATGGGTTCTTAATGGCTGAGCTGTCTCTCCAATCCTGGAATATTTTTATTGTTGTTTTTCCAGTGAACCTTAAAGCAAAAGATGTGTATGAGAAAAGGCACACAAATCTCAAGTTTTCCCTTATGTCTATGTTCTTTTGATGGAAGAAATGGACATGGACTTGACTACTTGTTTATAGGCTTGTACTTTACCTATTCTTCACATCCCCAGCAGGTCATTATGGCCTCTCCTTTCTAAGATGGCCAAAAAGGGAGAGTGGCTTATCATGTACTTTTCAAATTTAAGTAAAATATGTCACATATCCAAGCAAACTCTACTTTGCAAGGCTGAGAACTTGAAACTAATGTCTTCCATTAGTTTTGCATATCTGGAAAAAATTCTACATATTAGTATTTATATCTCCCCACTAATCAAAAAGTATATATTTGTTATCTTGATTTTTAAGTATATTATGGCAATTCCTACTTTTTCTTTCAAATATCATTCATTCTTTTGGACTAGAAAGGGAAGGGGAGGGGGGATGGGAGAATGGGGAGGGAATTGGG
>LOJH01015586.1:0-16816 GCA_001685095.1 Ellobius talpinus | reverse complement strand
TGTGTGTGTGTGTGTGTGTGTGTGTGTGTGTGTGTGTGTGTGTGTGAGGGGGGGATACCATGGTGAGATAGAAAGCCCAAGACACTGGGAAGTGACTGGGTTAGTCTTACAGAAAACCACTTTCTGTACGCATCCATCCGAGGAACCAAGGAGAATGGTGCTAACTCCACTGGGGAGTACACTCTCTGTGTACCTCCTAAGTACATTTCACCTCTTCAAGGCCCATGTTGTCTTATCCACATCAGAGACCAGAATACAAATCTCTGTGGAATAAACTTCATCCGCATCGCAGCAGGAATTACTGAAAGGACACCTCCCTCGTAGACTTCTGTCAGAGACACGAGCTAATCCATGTGCAGTATTTAGCAGAGTAAAGGCCCACTGTAGCAGCGTGAGGGTCAGCTATGTTTCTGATGATGATTCTGCTCACTGCATGACCCCCAGATAATGAATAATTTTAGATGAGAAAGGCAGGTGTGGGCGAGGGGAGTTGGAAAGTGAAGCCCTTAGAAGATGCACATGTCTTTCATGAAAAATAAATAAATAAAACGTTTCTGGATGGGGAAGAACAAAGACAAAAAGCCTATAGGCTAAGTAATCAACTTCAGACACAGACTGGGCTGGAGTGGTGGGCGAATTCACCATCTTTTATTTCTATCACTGTTCTTTGAATGTCCCGGAGGTGAACTGTCACTCCCCTGGCTCACTATTCATCTGGAAAGAGAACAGAGCCTGGGTATGTCATGAACCAGCTCCAAACCTGTGTTCTTTGCCTGGAACTTCCTAGCGTATTTCCCTGCCCTGGGCAGGTGCTGTCTCTCACGGGTCCTTTGCTTCCATCCTAAATTGAAAGTGTCTGCAAGATTCAGCATATCAGAAATTATGGGCTTTGCTTCAAGGTTTCAGTCCTATGTAATGGCCTTTAATAATGGCTATTATTTGTGTCCCAGGATCCAGGAAGGCTCCAGAAGTCTGGGACGTCTGTTCTCCAGGACCAGTGGAGATTTGCGATGTAGGGAAAATCAGTCAATTCTACAATCAGTAGTACAAGCTTTGCCACCCAAGCCTCTTACAGTTGCAATGTCCGGTGCTCCGAGGCTCACCCCCCCGCCCCGCCCCAATGGATACTGATTAACCACCAGGGGCAAGGAGCCTGCTGCTAGCACCGTCCGTGTTGTCGAGGCGTGTTAGCATCCCCATCAGTTGCCATAGGCTACAGAACATATGTGGACGCTGAGGGTGTGCTTTCCTTGAAGACAACCCTTTAGACAATTCATATAAAGCATGAAGTCAAGCTTTGAGCTGGATCTGGAATTCTTCCAGCTTTAGCAGTCTGGCGCATGGGCAAATCGGTAGCCAAAGTGAAATCAGTACCCGGTGACAGGCTCCATGCGAGCCCGTCGGGTGAAATGGGAGGGGCTCTGAAAGGCTCTGGGAAGGGACTGTTCCTTTTTTTAATATGCAAAGACTTAAAAGAAACTGACGAGAGGCGGCAAGACTTTCTAGGTCAGCACTGCTCATCAGACTGAAGAGGAGAGGTCAGGGAGCAGCTGGGATGAAGCACCTGAGGATCAGGTGAGGGCATTAGGAGAGAATTGTGTTCAGGTCACAGATTGGAAGAAAGGGAGACGAGAGCAGAAATTTCCCCACCTGTACTGGCTAATTTTATATCAACTTTAGCTAGAGTCATCAGAGAGGAGGGTGCCTCAATTGGAAAAAATGCCTCTGGAGGATCCAGCTGTAGGGTATTTTCTTAATTTGTGATTGATGAAGAAGGACCCAACCCCTGTGGGTGGTGCCTTCCCTGGGCTTGTGGTCCTGGGTTCTATGAGAAAGCAGGCTGAGAAGGCCAGTAAGCAGCCTCCTTCCATGGCTTGCATCAACTCCTGCCTCCAGGTTCCTGCCCTGTTTGAGGGCCTGTCCTGACTTCCTTTGATGATGAGTAGTGATGTGGAAATGTAAGCCAAATAAATCCTTCCCTCCCCAACTTGCTTTTCATGGTGTTTCATCACAGAAAAATAAAAAAAAAACAAAAAACAAAACCCTGAGACAACATATCTCTCCTTCCCCTTCATCCACTGATCACAGGAACAAGTTAGAATTATTTCTGAGGTTGGAGATATGGGAAGTCCTAGAACTGACTGAGAAAATGACAGTGGAATCTGCAGTATGCTTGGATTTCCAGTTCCACCCATTCTCCTGGAAGTGGAAGGTTTTGTTCTTCTTAGTATTGGGGTAAAATTCTGCTATATTATATATCACATTTATATATTTTTAGATCACAATTACTGATTAATACTACTGTTATGCATATCACTACTTTAAATGCTTCTTTGGTTATTGTACTAATGAAATATATCTATATCAAGACTTAAAGTATACTTTAGTATTATCCTTTTTTCTTTTTGGAAACAGGTCTCATTATGTAGACTAGGCTGCCCTTGAACTCAAAGAGATTCTCTTGCCTCTGCTTCCCAAATGATTGGATTAAGGCATGTGCCACCAATTTATTTCAATACAATTTGCTTTCTTCATCATTTTACTCAATTTATTGTATATATATACATAAACATTAATTATGGCCTGAGGATACAGCTCAGTTGATAAGAATGCTTGCCTTGCATATATGAGACAGTGTTTGTGTCTCAGTACTACACAATAAGCAACCAGCATGAAAAAAAGAAACAAAAAACAAACACTATTTGATGAAGCGGTAAAAAGCTTTGTCAGACTGTCAAAGAAATTTATGGCACACACACAATTGCCAAAGTCATGGAAGGTAGAGGAGAGAGTATATCTAAATTCGAGGATCTCTTTCAAAGCGGGGAAGACCATTAGAATCCCATACTTGTTACACTGAAGGGCACAAAACAATGCAGGATTAACTGGGGGTGAGGAGACACTGCAGAAAGACAATCAACTGAGATATAAAAGAAGACGTGTGTTATTTACTTTTCTGCTGCTGTGATAAGACACCATGACCAGGGCAGCTCAGAAGAAAGGGTTCAATTGAGCTTATTATTTCAGAGTGTTAAGAGTGCCTGGTGGCTGAACAGAGGCATAGCAGCAGCAACAGCTGAGAGCTCACGTCTCAAAACTATAAGCCAGAGGCAGAGAGCATGCTGGGATTGACATAAGTCTGTTGAAACTCCAAAGCCTGTCCCAGTGACACACCTCCTCCAACATGGCCCCACATCCTAATCCTTCCCAAGCAGTTGCATCAGCTAAGGTCCAAGTGTTCAAACACTGAGCCTTTGGCGACCATTCTCATTCAAATCATCACAGTGGGAGAGCAAAAAGCAAAAAGGGAGGCGTTCAGTGGAGAAAACTAGATACCTCTGAGAGAAGTGACATGATGCAGGAAAGAGGAGAGGCAGGGTGTAGAAGAGATGGGCAGAAGCCAAGAGAGACTTTCAAGTGGTTCCATAAATCCTCAGAGAGCCGATAGAATTTGTAATGAGAAAGAAAGCTATTGTCATTGAACTGTTGCATGGAGAGTGGAAAGGGGTGCCAGGCAGAGGCACATTCTCTTGTAGAATCTAGGCCTGATGCCATGTCACGAGTCTCCGAAGTCAGATGATGCCTGGCACACTTAGAATTTTCTAAATGACCTCCAGGACACACCAAAGACTGCTTGTGACTCTCTGAAGGTACCATTTGGTAAAAGGCAATACTGGCCCCAAGTGCACATCTTGAAGATGTGATGTTGTAGAATATTAGTTGAAGATGTGTTACATTCGTTTTTGCTGTGGAACATTTGTTTAATGATGCGAAGATGTGTTGCATTCTTAATACATTTGCTTAACTCTGTGAAGCTGTGTTGCTTTGCCTGTCTAAAACACCTGATGGTCTAATAGAGAGATGAGCGGCCAATAGCCAAACAGGAGAAAGAATTGGCAGGGCTGGCAGGCAGAAAGAATAAATAGAAGGAGAAATCTGGGAAGAGAGAATTGAAGATCAAGAAATGAGAAAAGGAGACAGAGAGAGGATGTCAGGGCCCAGCTACACAACAAGTCACAGAGTAAGAAATAAATGTATATAGAATAGAGAAAGGGAAAAGCCCAGAAGCAAAAGATAGACTGGGTAATTTTAAAAAGTTGACTAGAAATAAGCCAAGCTAAGGCCGGCTAAGGCTGGGTATTCATAAGAAAGAATAAGCCTCCGTGTGATTTATTTGGGAGCTCAGTGGCAGCTCCCTGAAGAGCAAAGAACAAAGAGTAACAAGTAAAAACAACCAACAGCAATGGGACAGTGTATGAGACTGCAAATCAGTTGAAAGGTGGGAGAATGATCCTGTTACCCAGCTTCCTCACAGACCCACCCACTGAAGTGTGGTATTGTCTCCCAGAGGGCACTGGCTCTACTGCCTGTGGAACAGCTTGCTATCTTCCTGTCTCCAAATCATTGCCCCACATTCATTCTCGTCTCTCTCCTTCTGATCACCTCCCAGACAAGCCATATGAACCCAAACCTTGCCTAGGGTGGTTTGTGATTTGAAGAAAATTCATCCTAAGACAAGGCATTTCATTGACTCAAGAGAGATGAGAACATGGAAGAGGTGGGTCTGGAGAGCTGATGAGCTCTCAGGACCTGCCTTTGCATCAAACATGAATCTGTAAGAGACGGATGCTTTGGGAATGATGCTGGTCTTTTTCTGCCTCTTGTCATTAGTGAAAAGATCTGGAAGTGTCTGAGGTGGAGATAACAGAGGAAGAGAAAATTGCAGAGGAATTTAAGAAATCTAGCAAGAATACGATGGCTGAGCTGCTCATGGGACAGATTCGGATAGAAACTCCTGGCAGAGAGAAAAAAGCACATGAAAATAATTGGGCTAGTAGCCTCACTTAGGGCCTCCAGAATATTCCCCAGAGAACAGCTGAGGAACCCGAGTCTGGTCCTTTTGGACAGAACATCTATGACAGCTCACTCTTTCTTACTTCCCTTACTCCTAACCACCAATTTCCCTGACTCTACAGAAAGCAAGGCCTTGCCAGGAATTCCTTCCAGGAATAGAAGGTCAATTTTAAAACCCATTTTTCCCTTTGGGTAGTTTTCACTTGTGGGTGTGTTGAAAAGAGCGTGTATCTATCTATTCCTTGTTTCTTGTTTTACAAAGGTAAGCATTTTGTATAATGATTTCATATTATTAATATTCCAAATGAAATTTTTGAGAGGGGAAACTCAGAGCCCTGTTTATAATTATGGCAGGATATTAAGCAAACATGGGAACAGTCTTAGGCAAGCTAAGATGTGTAAATGGACTGATTGCATGGTTAATGGCGAAAGATACGGCCTGCCTCACGTCTTCCTACAGATATGTGGATGAAAACATGAGACAGAAAGGGAGAGAGAGAGAGAGAAAATAAGGAGAAAGTCAGAGAGGAGAGAGAGAGAAAGAGGGATGTAGGGAGGGAAGGAGGGAGGGAGAGAGAGAGAGAGAAAGGAGGGAGAAAGGGAGAGAGAGAACACATCACATAGTAATTTGCCTTAAAGATTTTTTTGTGATACACCTATACCTGGAGGGGTTTATTTTTCTTTTCTCTGCTTGTCCCTGTTATGTACATGTGATTTATACTTTATCTTACCGGCTTTTAGCACTAGCCTATAGCTCAGTGCCTACCGTACACTAGACATTAAATGATATTTAAATACTCAAGGGGGCAGGTTTTTCTTTTCAAATACTCTTGAAACTTGCATTTCTCAATCACTCCAGTAAGCACAGACTATTTCTGTCCTAGTTACTTTTCTGTTGGTGTGAGAAGATACCACAACCAATGCAACTTATAAAGGAAAAGTGTTTATTTGGGATTTGTAGTTTCAGAGAGTCAGCGCTTATAGTTAACATGGCAGGAAGCATGGCAGTTACCAGGCAGGCATGGTGCTGGCTCAATCAATAGCCCAGAGCTTACATCTTGAGACACAACCACAATGCAGGAAGAGCACATTGGAGTGACCTGGGCTTATGGAACTGCAAAGCCCACAACCTATGACCATTTCCTTCAATAAGGCCACACCTCCTAATTCTTCTCATACAGTTCCACTGTGTGGGGACCAAGTATTCAGATATATTACCCTTTGGTGGCCATTATCACTCAAACCACCACAATTCCCTTCACTGAAAATTCTATGCTGTTTGTTATTTTAATAATATAATCAAAATTTTATTAAATATCTTTTTATATGTTAGTTTAGGGCTAGAAACTTGATCTCTTCTATTCTACATTATATTGACTCCATTAAAATTCCTTAGAATTTTATGCTAAAATATGTAAGCTTTCTTATGTAAAATAGGCTAATTCTAAGGTCATCCCTATATGATTATTATTAAAATTAAATGATACATTCTGTGCAAAGTATCTAGCCAGTGGTGAGTGGCTTTGGGCTAGTTGTCTTTCTGGTCTTCTCTAGGGCAGAGGTTAGACCACTTTACTCAGGCACAAAAATGAGATATTCTGTTAAGTGATTTAAAACCCCATTACCCACACTTGGTGTAACGGTCCATCACACATAGTGGGTCCATGGTGATCACTGGTATCTGATCTCAAAGACATTTACTCCTTGAGCCACCAATGTCAATAGCTGAAGCAATACTTATGACATTAGGTTGTCTTTATGTCTTCTTGTGAACACATGATGGTTCTAATGAGTTGGGCAGGAAAAATATCCCACATTTAACCTTACACCTTGTTTAAAAGATCTTCCACTGGTTTCATAGAGATGTGAACTCTATTTGTCAGTGTTCTTACATTCTGAATCTGGCATATATACAACAGGCTAGTGTTTTGGACATCCCCAGAAGGTGGTACTGTTTTAGTATTCTCTGGAATCCTTGTGAAGTGGGGTCTAACTGTCTCAAGTAGGTCTCTGGGGGCAGGCCTTTGAGGTCGTATCTGCCTTCTGAGTTTACCGTGCTGTTAACAGCTTCTGCCACATGGTCCTGCTACCTCAAACTTAGCTGCTCCACCACTGCTTTGCTCTCCCTGAAGCATGGACAGCACCTAGCTATAGTCCAAAATAAACCTTTCCTTTCTTAAATCTGCTCTGCCAGGTGTTATGGTGAAAGTGGTGCAGACGTCGCTAATCCAGAAAATTGTCGTAGAAAATGAATCGTTGGGATTAAACCTGACCACATGATTCTTAGGACTTTGGAATGTGTTTGTGGGAGGAAGAATTTGGAGATGCAGGCTAGAGACAGCCTAGAATGAGTTGATAGGAGGCTAATGGGATGCTGAGAAGGCCCAAGTGCTGGCCGAAATTCTGACAGCAAATGTTCATGAGGTTTCACATGGGGATGAGAGATGCACTGGGAACCAGGTAAGAGGTCATTCTTAGTGTTTTGACTGTGTTCTGGAAATCCAAGTAGACAGAACTGAAAAGTTCTGGACTAGCTAATTTTGCCAGAGAAATATCAAAATCAACATAGCATTCAGGTTTTGGCATAGTTACTGATGGTGGCATGTAGTCAGGTTTACAGTGATGATCAGGAGATTAAAAGAGAACAGATCTTTAAAAAATGCAGCTTGGTCAGAAAAAGAACGTATTCAAAGTGAGAGTATAAGAGGCAATGATTCTTACAGAGATGAACTCTTCACGGGCTGTCACTCAGGCTGAGTGGACCTTTGGCAAGCTGCCTTTCAGTCACTCATGCTGCTGTAAGCAAACCCACGTCTATGCTCTTAGATGCAGCCCCAATAACCTAATGAGTTCACTAAGCCTGGGTTTGGTAGAATTGTTTCTTGGTCTGTTATCAGTGGCCTTATGTAAAATAAATAGATATTTATTCATGTCTCCTCAGAGAAAATCCCATAACACCAAAGTAACTAATAGGCATGTATGGTTTTTGAGCATATAAACTGTAGTTATTTCAGCTGAATAATTGCATTTTATTTCTATTTAATTAGCTTAAATAGTTTTAGATAACTAATTGCTGCCATTTTTGATAGCCAATTAGACCATTTTTAACTACTGGTTTCACCTGCAGTGTTGAATTTTAAGCAGTTAAAATTATTTGTTTGTAGCAATTTAAACCCCATGTCTAGATGGCCATTGAGAGAATTTACTGACACTGTAAGATACGCTGGGACTTTGGCTTGAATCCAACTCTACCTTTGACTCTGTGATGCTTTCTCTTCTGCTTCTCCAGCTTCTACTTCGAAGCATATTGCTAAGCCTTTGGCTGCTGGAGATGTCTGGGACAAGGCCAAGACATCCTCTATTATCCATGTTCTATTCTGAGTTTACATTCTCTCTGCCTGCGGATTTAGAAATCTTTCTTGTACTAGAGACTCTCATTTCTGGCATACCACTCTTTAAAACTTGAAATACAACGTGCTGGAAATTGCACACGTGGCTCCTTTTGTAATTCTCATCCCCTCCTGCTGCTCTTGGCCTTAGGTCTTGACCCTCTTACCTTGATCATTTTGCTTCATCACCTCTGTAAACCTTTAGAACAATATCCCTAATTTCTCAAATACTCTAAATGTATTAGGTGAAATAATGTATGCTGTGCCCTCTGAGAGTTTGATAAATACTGCTTTCTAGAAGTTCTGCCCATTCAGTCTGCACACTGAGCAGACTCTTGCTGTGCCTCCTGTTTCCTACATATTGTCAGCAGAAATTCTGGCAACAGTTTTGGATGTCTGCCTTTCTAACTGGGAATCGTGGTCTCTGAGCACTTGGGTGTCTCAGGAGGACACTGAGGAGGGCTACAAGCAAGGTATCCCAGCCTCATTAACATTACCCTGCAGATAGTTCCACAAATGGCCCGGGCTTTAGGAATTTTGTGTGGGGTACTTTGCATCATCTCTAAGTATCAGTTTCTCTGTAAAGAAGCCTTTAGCATCACCGGCATCATATGACAATGGAGGGGCTTTGCCTTGAGTGCTAGGGTCTTCATAGAGTTGTCCAAAATAAGCACCAATTCCCAGTGGTCAAAGACTGGGGGAGGGACTTTGTCATTTCATTAATTCTGTGTTTGCTTAGGAGTTCCTGAATTTTGCACTGATCCTGGCAACAGAATAAAGAAGCAAAAACATGATCAAAACACAGAGCAGTCTTTAAGGATAAAACCTTCACTTTAGGGTATTATTATAGACACAGGCAATTGAAGGAATTGATGCAGAGAAACCCTGTGTATTACCTATGTACTATCCACCATGTACTGAGTTTCTTCCAGTAGTAGCATGTTCTAACTTTAAAATGCAACACCTGGAACCTCCACACTAATAATGTAAGGGGTGTAATAATCTCACCATCATAGGACCCTACTTACCTCTTACATCACCCCCACATTTCCTTCCAGCCTCCATCTTGACTCTTAGGCACAACTAGTTTCCTTTCCATCCCCACATTTCAGGAGTGTAAGAGGATGGACTCGTCTATTACATTACACATCCTGTTGGTGTTGTCTTTTCTTCCTTTTGCCTCATATCAAGGCATGGTGTATATTAGTTTATTTTACTGCCAGTTATTTAGTGTGTCAGATGTGTATGCCATGATTTGCTTAACCGTTTGCCCACTAAAGGACATCTATGTTGTTTCCAGTTTTAGCATAATAAATTGACCACAAAACCAACAAATCAATTGGCTATGTATAGGTTTCTTCGTGTACCTAGGTTTTCATTTCTCTGTAATAAATGTCAAGAATGCGGTACCCAGGTTGCAATGTAGCTTCATGCTTAGTGTTGCGAGAAACAGCCCAGCAGATTGTCAGAGAGACTGCATCATGTATAGTGCACCAGCAGTCTACAGGACTGTAGTCTGCTGCCTCCTCTCCAGGATTTAGTATTGTCACTGATTTCTTTTTTTCTAACACTACCCAGTGGTACCTCATTGTAGCTTTAGCTTGCATTTCTATGGTGGCTAATGGTGCTGAAAGCTTTTCAAAGTAGTCTTTTACAGATGAAATATCTGCACTATATACGTAACTTTATGTATGTTACATATATAAAATAACATATATAAAGTTATTTTATATTTTATGTGTATGGGTGTTTTGCCTGCATGTGTGCTGGTGCACTACATGTGTGCCTGGTATCTGCAGAGGCCAGAAGATGGTATTGAATCTCTTTAATTAGAATTACAGATAATTGTGTGTCACCATTTGACTGCTGGGAATCAAGCATAGATCCTCTGGAAGATCAGCCAGGGCCCTACACACTAAGCCATTTCTCCAGCCGCCTGCATTGGCTACTTTTTATGGTTGTAACCAAAATACTTAACAGCTTAGAGAAGGGGGGATTTATTTGGTTCATGGTTTCTAATGATTGAGTGTGGGGTTGCTCGGCTTCAAGTACTTGGGCAAGGCACCACGGGAGTGAGAGCCCATGTAGTGGGCATTCTTCTCCACTTGGATGCTAGGAAACAGAAAGACAGGGAAATTCCAGGGATAACATAACTCCAGGATATGCATCCATTGGCCTTTTCCTCCCAAGCCCCATCTCCTAAAGTTTCAAGGACATTTCAAAATAAGTTTTTCTAACTCTCTAGTAAGACCCCAGGACATGATCTGATGGTGACATTGCATGACCAATTCATAACAGCATAATTTAAGAGCTGGGAGCACTGTATGATGTTCCACTTCAATTATTGAACCCCAAATTAATTTAGAACTGGAGAGAGAGAGGGGAGACAAGTAATAAGAAAGAATAATATTTCATCTTGAATTTGGGACTTCTGGAATATGTCCTGTTATGTTTGAACAGATCAGGGTAACTTGCTTGTTCTGAGCTGGGTAGTGCAACATAGAAGTTTGATATGTTTTTATGAATGTGTGAAGGAATGCAACAGGGCCCCTAGGAGTCATCTAGTTCTCTGGTACCTGCTGAAAACTCAATTGCTGAAGAATTTTACATATACAGATATAAAACTATACATTCATGCATAATTATTTGTGGTATAAGGGTGTTTTGTGAACAATAACTGCACATGTAATTGTAGTCTCATAATATAATAATGAATGTGAAAAGATTCCTCTAGCTCTTAGAATTTCACTCTCCTTTATCTGTGTTTAGACATGTTCAGATCTATTAATACTTACCATAATATTATAACTGCCTATAGTAGCATACTATGCAGATTCATAGCTTAGGCAGACACACACAGAGAAGGAAAGGAAAGGAAAGGAAAAAGGAAAAAAATCACCAAGGATGAGTCTCTTTGGCTTCTTGTTTGCATGTGCAAGTATGTGTGTTCTTTCACATCAGGGCATAGATTAAGAAATTAGCCTCTGACTTTGGTGGTCATGTTTTTAATGACTATTAAAAGGGAAAAAAAAATCCCGCACCAGATGACCTAACAGAATACACTGGGAAGCACAAAATATACTTCTCTGGCATTCTTCCTCCAAATGAACAAACATAATCAGACCTTATCAATAAGATAGAAATCAATTGAAAATAAGAGGCCAGTCATAATTTTCAAAGAAAAGCAGGAAAACTTCCAAATTAAAGAGAACTAAGAAAGTGTACTTAGAATAAAGTCTGGAAAGATGAAGTCTGAAAAGATGACAAACACCTGCCGTGTGTAACTGAGACATTGGGCTTCAGAGACTCTGCTGTGCTGCTGACAGTCAAAGAAAACATGGAAGACAAAGTAATTAAACCTTAAATTTCCAGATTCTCATCATTTTCATTTGGATTAATTATTCACACAGAGGCATAGTTCTTAGAAAATAAGTGAAGAATTATTCAGAACAAAATTATGTAATGTCCCCTTAAAGGTTTAAGCATCAAAAAGGTGTGTGTGTATGTGTGTGTGTGTGTGTGTATGGGAAATAACATAAATAATAATAGGCAAAGTAAACAGCATGCAAATAACAGGTATATGTAGATGAAGGACATTTGGAAGATTGTCCTCCTATGGTTCTCATGATTTTTCTCCAATTTTGAATTTATATAATGCTAAAAATTCATCTCTTAAGAAACATGCAACATAAGCAGTTTAATGCACCTCACACATCTCATGATGAACCAGCAGGATAATGGCAGGTGCTGGCAGATATCATTGGCACCTATGCAGTTGAATACACAGAAGCCTGGGTGAAATAATGAACTCTGGAAGATTTGGAGGTACAGGCTCTGAAGATGTTTGTTGGTGGAAACCCAGAAGCTTGAATACCTGCCAGGCTCACATGTGGGGTGGAGACAGTGGATGCCAGGGTTCTAATTATTTGGGTAGGGAGATTTTGTGGGGATGGGAAGAGATGGGATAAACTAGGAAACTGTGTAGGGGCAGGATTTACATGCTATCTGGACTTATTTTGACAGCTAAAAGATGCTATGTTCTGACATTGCCAAGAAACCTACCATTTCCCTTTTATCATAGAAAAGGCCAGCAAGGTGATAGCCACCTCCGATGTGCAATGCCACCTGTGCTTAAGTGTGCACAGCACAGATAGAGAAAAAGAATTAAGAAGTGTGCTTAGGTGTGCACAGCACAGATAGAGAAAAGGAATTAAGAAGTGTGCTTAGGTGTGCACAGCACAGATAGAGAAAAGGAATAAAGAAGTGTGCTTAGACCATATACCCTCCCACATCTCTGGCAGAAGCTTCTTGCTCTACCAAAGGTCACACTGGCACCCAGTGCCTGAGGTAGACTTCCCCCTGCCTGCAGATCACCAACACTCCCTCAGAGCCTGCCCAGTTTTGCTTCAAGAGCTCCCCTCCTTCTAGTCACCATATCCTGGAACATAACTCCAGCAGAAGCCCCCTGCTTTACCACAGACCATGCAGGTACCCAGAATCGCAGAGGTCACACAGGCCACCAGAACCCCTGTGAAGGCACCTTGCTAGATCAAAGGACATGCCAGCCAACAGAACCACAGCCCACTCAGACCTTAAAACCAGAGAGGAAACAGAAACCAAGGGGAAAAAAACACCCACACAACAAAGATAAACTCAGAAATCAGCACCTAAACCTATAATTACCCAAACCCAGATGCCTAGACACTAGCATAATAACACAATCAACAAGAGCCAGGACAACACATCACCACTAGAAACCAACTATCCTACTACAGCAAGCCCTGAATATTCCAACAAAGCTGAAGCACAAGAAAATGACCTTAAAGCCAACTTTATGAAAATGATAGAAGTTCTTAAAGTAGAAATGAATAAGCCCTTTAAAGAAATAGAGGAAAAGGCAAACAAAAATTGGAGGAAATGCATAAATCCCTTAAAGACCGTCAAGAACAAACAAGCAAACATAAAAGAAATGAATAAAACTACTCAAGACCTGAAGATAGAATTAGAAGCAATAAATAAAACACAAAGTGAGAGGACCTGGAGATGGAAAATCTAGGCAAGTGAACAGGAACTAAAGACATAAGCATCACCAACAGAATATAAGAGATGGAAGGGAGAATCTCAGAGTAAAAGACATGATAGAAGAAATTGATATATTAGTCAAAGAAAATGTTTACTATAAAATAAATTCCTGACAAAAAGCATCCAGGAAATCTGGAATACTATGAGAAGACCAAATATAAGAATAATAAGAACAAAAGAAGGAGAATAATCCCAGCTCAAAGGCCCACAAATTATTTTCAAGAAAATCATAGAAGTAAATGTTCCTAACCTAAAGAAAGAGATGCCTATAAAGATACAAGAAGCTTACAGAACAACAAATAGATTGGACCAGAAAAGAAAATGCCCTAACCATATAATATTCAAAACACTAAACATACAAAACAAAGAATATTAAAAGCTACAATGGAAGAAAGGCCAAATAACATAAAAATAACATATTAGAATTATACCTGAATTCTCAACTGAGACTCTAAAAGCCAGAACACCTGGACAGATGTCCTTCAGACTCTAAAAGACCACAACCCAGACTACTCTATCCAGCAAAGCTTTCAATTACCATACATAGAGAAAGCAAGATATTCTTTGATAAAAGCAAATCTAAACAATATCTATCCACAATTCCAGCAAAGGGAAAAATAGCCTTATTAATATCTAAAAAAACAGACTTCAAGTCAAATTTAATAAAAAGAGACAGGAAGGAACACTTTGTACTCATCATAGAAAAGATCTACCAAGATGATCTTTCAATTCTTAAACCTATGCACCAAATGCAAAGGTACCCACATTTGTAAAGAAAACACTACTAAAACTTCAATCACACATGAGCCCTCACACATGGATAGTGGGAGATGTCAATACTCCACTCTTATCAATGAACAGGTCATCCAGACAAAAACTAAGTCGAGAAATACTGGAGCCAAGAGATGGTAGGAATCAAATGGACCGAACAGATATCTACAGAACATTTCACCCAAACACAAAAGAATCTCAGCACCTCATTGAATAGTCTCCAAAACTGATCCCATACATACCCAGTCACACAGCAAGTCTCAACAGATACTAGAAAATTGAAATGACCCTCTGATCCTATCAGACTACTATTGATTAAAACTGGATTTCAGTAACAACAGAAAGCCTACACACTTATGGAAACTGAAAAACTATTCTAGAGGACTGTTGGGTCAAGACAGAAGTAAGAAAGAAATGAAAGACACGCTAAAATTTAATGAAAATGAATGTACAACACACTCAAACTTATGGTACACAAGGAAAGTGATGATAAGAGGAAAATTCATAGCACTGAATGCTTACATAAAGAAATTGGAGATATCTCATACTAGCAACTTTACAGCACACCAGCTTTCACCAACTCCACATCTGACAGAGGGCTAACATACAAAATATATAAAGAGATTAAAAATCTGAACATGAACAAACCAAATAATCCAATTAAAAATAGGGGTACAGAGCTAAACAAAGAATTTTCAACATTGGACTCTCGAATGACTGAGAAACACTTAAAGAAATGTTCACTATACTTAGCCCTCAGGGACATGTGGATCAAAACTACTTTGAGATTCCATCTTACACCTGTCAGAATAACTAAGATAAAAAATACAAGTGACAGGCTAACTAACAATGAGGACTCAAGAGGAGACCCAAGATCTCCTGAGAAGGGGAAATAGAAGAGATTTCTCAGACAGAGTGGGGGGCTGTTGGGGTTGGGAGAAGGAAGGATTAAGTGTAGGGGAGGAGATAGAAAGAGAGAGTACTCCAGAGATGACTGGAATTGGGGGCATTTGTGGGGTGATATAGAGACCCAGTGTAGTGAATACTCTCTGGGATCTATTAGTGACTCTAGTGATGCTTCCTAGTAATGTGGGACACTGAGCCCAAATGGGCCATCTTCTACAATGAGACAAGTGTGACTAGGACATCAACCCAGTCACAAAATCTTCAGCCTACAACCTGCTCTACCTACAAGATGTGCTGGGGCAATGGTGGTGCAGAGTGGCCAACCCATGACTGGTCCAAGTTGACACCCATACCTTATACTGCCTGATAGCCAGGAACCAGAGGTAGAATAGCCCAGAGACCCAGGATAGGATCATGCATAACTGGCAAAGCAAAAAAAATTAATGATATGATTCCTAATGCTACTCTTCTATGTTCATAGACTGGTTCCTAGCCCAATTGTCATCAGAGGGGCATCATCTAGCAACAGCAACTGACAGGAACAGATGCAGAGGCCCATAGCCAAACACTAGGTGGAGCCAGGGGAACCCAACAGAAGAAGGGGAGGAAGCATTATAGGAGCCAGAGGGGTTGAGGACACTATGAGAACACATGTCCCACAGAATCAACTAAGCAGGGCTCAAAAGTACTCACAGAGACTGAAGCAACAAACACTGACCCTGTATGAGTCTGAGCTAGGTCCTCTCATATACCTTATGGTTCTGTAGTTTACTTTTCTTGTGAGACTCCCAACAATGGAAGTGACAAGGGTTATCTCTGATGCCTTTGCCTGCACTTGGGATCTCTTTCCTCCTACTAGGTTGCTTCTTCCATCTTTGATATGAGGGTTTTTGCCCAGTCTTATTGCATTTTGTTAGGCAATGTTCTGTGGCTATCCCTGGGAGACCTGCTTTTTTTGTTTCAAGGGAAATGGAGGAGTTGATCCAGGGGACAAGAGAGATGGGGGGAGCAGGAGGGACTGAGAGGAATAGAAGGAGGGGAAATTGCAGTTGGGATGTAATGCATGAGAGAAGAATAAAAGGTAAAATAAAAGAAGTGTGCTTAAGGCAGAAATTACCAAAGAGTGTTTCTAACCAGTTGAGAGAGGAGGGAGAGATTTCAAAGTTAGGTGGTGAGTTGACCATTCAAAATACAACTTGGAATGAGATAGTAAAATAGAATGGAACAGAAGAGATACAATCTTAAATAAGACAAGACATGTTTAGGGGCCGGATCTTTGTGGTAGTTTAAATGTAATTGGTCCTCATAATCTCATAGGGAGCGGCACTGTTAGGAGGTGTGACTTTGTTAGAGTGGGTATGGCCTTGTTGGAAGTGTGTCACTGTGGGGGTGGGTTTTGAGGTTTCCTATGTTCAGGTTACTGGCCAATGTCTCAGTCAACTTCCTGTTGCCTGTAAGATGTAGGACTCTCAGCTACTTCTCCATCACCATGTCTGCCTGCATGCCACCATACTCCCTACCATGATGATAATAAACTTAACCTTTGAAACTGTAAACCACCATCTCAATTAAATGTTTTCCTTTATAAGAGTTGCCATGGTCATGGTGTCTCTTCACATCAATAGATACCCTAATTAAGACAATCTTGTCCCCAGACCACCTTTCTTGTGTTCTATCTATCTACCTATCTACCCACCTACCTATCATCTATTTATCTATCTCTCTATCCATCCATCTACCCATCCATCATCCATCCATTGATCTATTTATCTATCATCTATCTATCTATCTATCTATCTATCTATCTATCTATC
>LOJH01015585.1:10117-23356 GCA_001685095.1 Ellobius talpinus | reverse complement strand
CTTCTTCTTCTTCTTCTTCTTCTCCTCCTCCTCCTCCTCCTCCTCCTCTTCCACCACCTCCTCTTCTTCTTCTCCTTCATATTATTATTATTATTGCTGTTTCCATTATCATTCTTTCTCCTCCTCTTCTTCCTCCTCCTTCATTTTTCCAGACTGGGTTTTTCTATGTAGCATTGGCTGTCCTGGAATTAGCTCTATAGAACCGGGTAGCCTCAGACTCAGTGGTCTGCCCGCCTCTGTTTCAGGAATTCTGAGATTAAAGGAATGCACCACCACACCAGGCAACAGCAGAATTTTTACAGAAATGTAAATCTCATGCTTCTCCAGTGGTGTGTATTGCCTGCTCAAGATGTCTCTGAAGTAGAGTTCAAAACCCTTATCATGACCTTAGGGACCTTCCTCTTACTTCCCCCTCCCTAGCTGCCCGAATCCATTGGATTCTCTCATCTCTTTAGATCCAGCACGCCTCCAATTGGATCCTGACACATCTGTTGCTCCCTCTCTTCACTGTGCTAGCTCATTTAAAAATTGACTTTCAAAACACCTCCAACTACTATATGCCACCTTCACATTTGTGTGTGTGTATACATAATTTTGTGATAATTTTCTCAATCCATTTTCTCTATTCAGTATTTTGATCTCAAGAGATTATGATCATGTCATTTTTATACCAAATCTTCCAGCAGAATCCTTATCCCATGGTAGACATTCAGTAAATATTTGTTAGATGAAAATAAATAAGTGAAAGACTGGTTTGAAACTCACAGAGATATTGTTGGTGTTGAATTATTCTAATGACTGAATTAAAATTAAAATTAAAATTATGCAAGTTTGAGTCAAATAGGTGGTGGTGATGTCGGTAGTTTTATCTACATAGATTGAAATTCATTTGTCAGTGTATGAGCACATAAAGAGGGTTTCAGCTGGAAACCTCAGTTATGTCCGTGTGCCCTAAGCAAGTGGGAGGGGTTTTCTAAGTGAAAGTTTATAAAGTGCAGGCATCTACAGCAGATATTTATTATATTCTTGCAACAATGTACCTCTGTCTCCAAAGTCTAATCACTTGAACGCTAATGCTTCTCATAATTGCATTTCCAGGTTTTATTCATTAGATGAAACCCCAAGAAGTAGACATGTGCATGGCACGCACACAGACACACACACACCCCACATGTGTCACGCACACACCACACAAACACCACACACACACATACCACATGCATCACGCACACACCACACAAACACCACACACACACATACACAAACCACACACACACCACACACACATACACAAACCACACACAAACTCACACCACACATACACAAATCACACACATGCACACACCACACACACATACACACCACACATGCACACACTTCACACACTTACAAACACCAGATACACATACACACACCATACACATAAACACACCACACACACCACACATACACACACACATACCCCTCAAATAGATGATTTTCCAAAGTGTTTACCCCTGCTTTGCATGCTCTTAATTTTCACATAGGATCTGTATTAGTTTCTTTGCTTGATGCTGTGCTGAAATATTCTGATGAAAGCAATTTATGGCAGAAAGGGCTATTCCTGGATCACACACCAAGGATATAACTGTCGATCATGGCAGAAGAGTCAAGGCAGCAAGCACTTGAAGTAGCTGGTCGCATCCCATCTATAGTGAGGGACAAAGTGGTGTATGCATGTGACTTTCTCCACTTACACGGTCCAGGATACCAGCCAGAAACAGCCCCACCCATACAAGCAATCTTCCCACCTCAATTAACGCAATTGCAGTAATCCCCCAGAGTCCCATCTCGTAGGGAATTCTAGATTCTGGATTTAGTAATTAACGCCGACAATTGCAGCATCCATTATTTGGTTATTGCCTTTCCAGGCCGCAGCAAATTAGCCCCCACAAGTGAGAACTTGGCAGCGAAGGGCAGCTGCAGTCAGCACCAGAGGTAGTGTTGACCTGGTGAGCTCATTTCTGCTTTCTCCTGGCACCTGTGACCTTTAATTGCATGGAAAAACAGACTACATTGTGTGGTAGGAAAATAACACTCCCTACTAGTATGTGTATGTGTTTGTGTATGTACTTTGTGTGTATTTGTGGTGTGTGTGTATGTGTGTGTGATGAGTATGCATGCATGCATGCACATACATGCTGGGGCTGCAGACTGAACCCAGGGCCTAACTTGTGCTTAGCACATTGTCTACTTCTAAGCCCAACCCTGGCTCCTCTACTTAATCACAAGCTCCTCCAGGAATCTTGAATTTTCACACAGCTCTTAGGGTACTGCAGAAATTCATGTCATAGCTGATATTCAGAATCAAAACAAAGGAAAACAACTCTGAGTCATAAAGAGAAAATTAAATTATTGTTTAATAGTGTTTGAGGAGCCTGGAACAATGAATTCCATTATAAATACTATATTTAGAAACATTTCCATCTATCTCAAAATAACCAAATAGGAAGGTTTTATCCTTAGAAAGGTGAATATAAATTTATTATATCCTGCCCCCTACTCCTGCTAGATCCTCTCATAATTCAGCAAGTAGCACAGAGCTGAAGTTAGTAATTCTACTAATGGGCTATTGCAAATCACTTAAACTCAGCCTAACTCCTAGCAACCTGTGAGGAACAGAGGTCCAAGATCCCCCGTTTACAAACCAATTCCTGAAGTCATAGGTCACTCATTTCCTTGGAGTCACTGCTATTAAGAGTTGGGAGCAAAGCCTCTAGTCAATTCAGAGTGTTAGCGGTATTGTGAAAATTCACAGGTGTTGACAAGGGTTCAGGCTTGCAAACTCCTTTTGGTCACAAATTGAGCCACACTGGGTTTAATCTCTTTAAGTGAGGACAATCTCTCATCAGGTGATTTTATCATGCAGCTGTATGGAAAAAAAGGATAGAGCAGGGTCACAAAGGGAATCTTTGTGGATTCATGAATTAGATTGCCTTTATATCTTTGAGCCATGGGATCAGACATTAAACCCAGTGACATCACCTGTCTTAGCCAAATCTCACTGCTGTACCAAAATATCACAGACTAGGTGATTCAAAAGTCTCAGGAATGTATTTCCCACCTTCTAGAGGCTAGGGAGGCCAAGATGAGGATGCTAGGAGATTTTTGTGTCTCGTATGGCGGCTCTGCATTTCCGAGGTCTTCATATGGCAGAGAACAAAAGGCAGGAGGGACAACTGCTGTACGGACCTCTTCTGTAGGAACAGCAGTCCCACGAAAGAGCTCGGTGTCCTCATGGCAGCCATGTCCTAGAAGCCTCATTCTTTAAGCCATCATAGTGACAGTTAAGTTGTAACAGACGTTCTGAGGACACACATTCAGACCATACCACCACCTCTCTATTTTACCGAGTTATTTTTACTTTCTCTTTCGTTTACAAATAATACTAGAATAATATTTACACTCATGTGTGTTAGTCAGGACTGGATTGCGCAGTAACGAGCAGTCCCTAAATCTCAGTGATCTTAAATAACCAAACCTTTTTCTCGCTTATTCATGATCATTACGGTTCGACCAGTAGCTTTTCCATGCTACCCCAACACAAGAACCAGGGGTGGGTGGCTTTTGGCCTTACAGTGTGTTGTTGGTCACCATGGTAGCAGGAAAAAGATCATGAGAAATCGTATACTTCGTATTAGAAGTTTTACTTAAGAAAGGTGACTTCACTCCCACACTATCACTGCCCAAAGCAAGCCAACCCTCTCTGAGTGATTCCATAGCTCTAGGAGGCTACCTATCACCAAATGAGAGATCTGTGGTCTAGATAGACTTGTCCAAAAACAAGTCCGAATCATCATTATCACTGACTGATTTATGGTTGGTTGGTTACATATTTCCACAAGGTCTTTAAATATGTTAGTTGCAGTTAGCTGAGGTTAGAGGGTAACTTATGGGAGTCAGTTATCTCCACTATGGGGATGTATTTTGTATATAGCCAATGTATATTTGTATTTTCCTATATATGTATTAGAGAAATATAAATATATATAAATAGTAAATGTGTGTATATATATACATACATATGTATATGTATACATGCATACCTCTCCATAAAAGAAAGAAAATTTTAAATTGAAAAAACAGCTAAGACAGCCTAATAGGCAAAGGGGTTTTGTCTACATATTCATATCCATCTCCCTGAATATATATATATATGTACATATGTATGAGAAATATATTTACATGTATATAAATATATATGTTGGAGAAAACTTGGCCTTCTAAAACAGGGCTGTTGGCTAGAATGCCATTAAGAGAGCTCAAATTATTTCTATTTTTAAAATTGCCTTATAGGTATTTACTGTGTGTTAAACATACTCTCCAGTCAGCAAGGTCTGGAACTTAGTTTCTAAGTAGTGGGAAGAAAGCATGGCAGGCAGAAGCACTGTGCTCAGACCAGGGCAAGCACAGTGACTTCTCGGTGCTGGGCCTCCAGAAGTCCTCTGTGTGTTTTCTTATTTCCTCCTCTAGTCTTTTTGGTCACGATGGTCATTCATGGAAACTAAGGGACACCTGTTTGTGACACCCGTGCCTGTGAACTCCCATTTCTGAAGCACTCTCAGCCTGTTCCAATGTTGTCATCCTGAGGCATATATTTTGGGGCAGCATTATTCATTTGAGTTCTTCTCTGTTCCCTTCCTCTTATGTTTCAAGGCTTCCTGGTGATTGTTTCTTTTTCAAGTCCTAGTTTTTGCTTAGCTTTGCTTTATAACTGAAATTGTGTATATAGCCATGTGCCAAGTAACCACATTTTTTGTCAGCAATGGGCCACATGCTTGATTGACAGTGGTCTCATAACACTACAATGAAATGAAATTTCCTATAAACTAGTGGCACTGTAGCCCCCTGTCTTGTCATGGTGCAACAGGTTGCTTGTACTGTTAGTGGTGATATTGGTGTAAATAAAGCTAACACACTGCCGTTTGTAGAAAAGTACATATTTTATACACTGTGTACAAAGCTGGGTAATGATGATATGTAACTGTGTTATTAGTGCATGAATTCATTATGCTGAACCCCATCTACTTGTAGATATCTATGGTATGTTGTGTTGATAGTTGCCTTACACAGTATAAGGGCTCTTGCTTACATTATTTTCCTTATAGTGTTTAATCTCCTGCTGGTGTTCATCAGGTCCCCAGGATCAGTAGGATCACATATATGATATATATATGATTTACACATATCATATATGATATAATATATACTTACATATAAATATAAAATCATGCATATGGTACATATGTGTGTGCATATATATATATATAATTTTATGCCTACTCTGTGTCTCAGGTGCATGCATACTGTACTCCAGGTATGTATGTAGAAGGAAGTGCCATCTGCATTTTGAAAACTATCCTCTTGACTTACATCTCCCATTCCTTCTACTTTGTCACTCACATTCTCCACCACCATTCTACTTTCTGAAACAAAGTCAGCTCTTTTAGACTGGATATATGTGAGATTATGCAGTGTCTTCTTTCTGTGTCATTTCACCTAACATACTGTTCCTCAGGCTCAACCATATGTTCATGAATGGAAAGCTTTCCTTCTGTATTCCGCTGCGTGTGTGCATGGTAAGTTTTCTTCATTCTTCATCATTGGTAGCTCAGTGGGTGTTTAAATTGATTCCATACCTTGGCTGCTGTGGGTAATGTGTGGATAATCTGCAAACATGGGAGTGGCCGACTGACTTCATTTCCCCTTGGATATATTTTCAAGAGATGCTGCTGGGTAATACGGTTCTCATCCTCCTCCTCATTTTAGATTTTCTCTATGCTGTCCTTGATGGCCATACCAGTTTACACTTTTTACCAGCAGTGTACAGGGCTTTTCTTTACTTCACATCCTTGCCAACATTTTTCTATTTATCTTTTCATAATAACCACTCATTACAGTGTTCAGTGTGGCTTTGAACGGTTGGAATGACCTGAGGTCTTCATCCGGTGTTTCAAGGCCATTGTTTCTGCATCTGAGTGAATGCTGCCCTGGTTCATGAGAAGAAAGAATTCCTAAGTGTAGGAATTACCCTATTCCAGAATAACAGATAGAGGAAGCCAAGGGGTCACTGACACATCTTTTAAAGTCTGCGTTTCAAAAAATAGTGAACAATTGATTCCTTTATAGCAAAGACATTTGGACTCGTTCAGCAGACTATTTGAAAACAGTGCACAACTGTGCTTTTATACTCCTAGTATCTAAGTAGTTGGTTTGCCTTTTGAAAATCGCTGAGCAAGAGTCGCTTCAGCCATAACGCATCTAATTTATGCAAGGAACTGTGTCATTTATTTGGGCGGTTCAAGCTGTAAATTCATTTTATGTTTAGGCTGCAGCTTTTAAATTGATTTTGATCTGGAAACAAAGTAATTTCACTCTTAGAGGAAAGATGCACAAAACAGGAAAGGCTACATTCTAAGTGATCTATTTGGGACTTTAATAAGTAAATCATAGAGACTAAAATCATATTTAGTTAGGTGATAAAAAGAACACTTTTTCAGTCGACTTATCTGGATATTTTCTCTATAAAGATACTCCTGGATGTCAGTAGTTACAGTAGGGGAATTTGTAGTGCAGAATCAACTTTAGGATATAAAGTGCTGGGCACATTTGGCTTCTGTTCTTCAAACGTGTGTATGTGTTTGTTTGTGTGTGTATGTGTGTCTGTATGTGTGTGTGTGAGAGAGAGAGAATTTCAAATAAACAAAATAACTCACCACACTGCTTTTTTCTATGCAATCAATGCATTTATTGAACATTTCTTTCTGTCTTCAAATGATTTTCTACTTGTTGAAATAATGAAACTTAGAAGAAAAAATTTATATAAACGTCGCTATCAAGTGAGACAATATATTTTTGTGTTAAGCTTGTCATATGATAACAAATTATTAAAAATAATAACAAAGTCTTGGTCTGCAGAGATGGTTCAACATGGTAAGGCACTGCTGCCAAGCCTGACTTGCAGAAGCCCAATCCCCAGGGCTTACATGGTGGAAGGCATGAACTGATCTCTTGCAAGTTGTCTTCTGGTCTGTGCCATGATATGTGCATGGCCCTGTGTGTGAGAGTGTGTGTGTTAGATAAGTAAACAATGTTTTTTAAAGAAAAAATCAAATCTCTACATTGATTGGATATAAATATGTCATCAGTGAGTTTGAGGCAACAACCATTTTTAATATACTTAACTTTGGAGATGCATGATCCAAACCACAGCAATAGAGAGAACGGCTCCCCGAAACTGTGCCTCAACATGCAAAGATGCATAAGGCCCTGAAGAGGCTCCATGGTGCCACCATCTCATGGCTTTCTCCAGTATCATTCTCCAGCCATACATTGGCCAAGTGTGTGTTTGCTGTTTTTGGGATGCTTTGTAATCTCTCACATGCAGATCTGATAATTTTATAGACATGAAATCATGGAAGCTGAACTCATTCTGTCCTCCTCAACAGCTGTTGCAACTCTTTGAGGGCATAGCACTGAGCGAGGCAGTCGGGGATGCTTAGGACTGCTTTCTTTAAATAACCTTTTTTTACGTCTCTCCTTAAATAGCTGACTTCTCACTGAATTCTAAATTCATAGTCCTAAGCCCTTCTTCCTTCCCTTCATCTGTCTTCTCTCGATGTTTTCTTTGAACTGTGCCTCCCTCTCCCTAATTCGGTGCCTGTTAGTGCACTCTACAATGAAACAGGAATTGCATATCTTTTAAGAAAACCGAATCTGGATTTGAAACCTTACTCTTTTACTGTATGACTGTGACATTGAGTAAACCATGGAGCACCTCTGATCCGTAATAAAATGAGACAGGCTTTCCATCCTCATTTTCCCGAAGCCTCCATACAATAATACATGTTGAGTTCCTAAAAGATATTCTGGGCTCCTGTCTCATTTCTCATTTTTCACGCTTCTTTCTAAATTGCATGCTTTCACCAAAGTCTCTGGGTGAATAATTGAACTTGTGGGATGGTGGCTTCCGGTAACAAAGGGATATGCCCAGATATGCCCAGACATCTTTCTCTCTGGAGTCCATCTTTTTAGGAAGTCACCATTAATATAATCCTTACTTTGATCTCAGATGTAGGCCTCAGTTTAGTCAAATTTATTTCACCTTTATCTGAATAAGTCCTAAAATGACCCTTTCAAGGGATGGCTCAGCAGTTTAGAGCACTTATGATAATTACAAAGGACCTGATTTGGGTTTTCGCCACCCACATGGCAGCTCACAGCCATTCCTACCTCCAACTCCAGGGGATCTGGCTTCTTCATACACTCACACACATAAATAAAATTAAATAAAATATGAATGACCTTTTAAGCAATTGCTAACTTATTTGAAGGGAATGAACTTCTACCACAGTTCACTGAAAGGGCAGGTAGGGCTGAATGGGAAGCCACGAAGGAAATGGACGTCCCTACCACTGAACCCTGGGTTCTGCTTGGAGATCTGATTAACAGCTGTGTTTCTGAGGGCTAAACTGTTACCATTTTTAATTCAGACTAGCCAATTAGACCTGTGCTCATGGCTCATCCTCCCTGTATGCCCTGCTTGGGAAGCTCTTATCATCCATTCTGTTTTTCTTCCTCCCTGATATAAAAACAAAAGCCCTTTCCATCCTCAAAGGCCACTGCATCCTTCTGGTACTTTCTGTGCTGCACAATTTCTTCCATCATTATATCTAGAACACCCTGGGTGCTTTGCCCTACAGGAATTCAGAGGATGTCGGATTCCAGTGTGTATTTCAGCAAATATACCGAAGTATATATTAAACATAAAAGTTAAATTGTTCTGGAAGAATTGGAAATGCTATTTGTTTTACTTAACAGTATTACTTTAGTACCTTATGCATATTTCAGAAGGAAGAGAGTCCTCCTCATTACTCAAAAAAAAACTACAAAAACTAGTCCAGGATTTTTGCGTGTGTGTGTGTGTGCATGTGTATACATGTCCATGTGGTGTGTTGCACAGGTGTATATGTGTATTAAGTTGGCTTTTTGCTAAATATTTTATTGCAACAACATACAAATATCTACCAATGCAAAAGACATTGAAGCCAGGTCAATAGCTCCATTTCAAAACCAATTAATTTTGAAGGCACAGCCAACTTGGGAGTGATATTGTGAATACAAGTCTTGGCAACTCGTGCCAGTGGCTACTAAAATAAAATCACACATCCCCTTGGCTTGTAGTTCTTTGGTATAGGGGGATGTTAATGACTGATTTTCTAGGTTCTTCTGAGGAATTTATTAAGCCTGTGTGTGCTGAAGCAAAAAATTTGATTAATCAATCACTACAAATAGAAACGGTGGGTTAGTGTATGACTAGAGCCAATAGGAAAACTTCCTAGAGCATTATAAGTTCTGGCCATCTGTGGGTTGGATATAGCTGAGGATCAAGAATGTAAAAACTGCTAAGTATTTATTCAAGTAGTATATGTGTCCCCCAACCCCGTCATTATAACCTGATTAGTGTTTGGTGGAAAAATCAAGATTGAAGGCTTTTTTAAAACTTGGGTTGAAGTGAATTGAATTTGTAGAACTGCTTTCTGTTGGAGTTAACACATTACAATAAACTGTAGGGATTTTTAACCATTCATCAACCCAGGCGAAATCAGGCAGAGAAAAGTTTAGAATGGGGATGTGAGTTCTGGACTTCTTGTCACCTTGCCTGGATATTCAGTCCTCACAGAAAAGCCTTCTTTACAGCAGTGACTCATCTGTGGGTCCCTGCAGTAAAAAGCTGTGATGTACGGCACAGAAGAAGCAAGAGGAAGTAGAACAGATTTGCTTTCAATGCATGAAGTTAAAGAAGAATTAGACTTGGCTCCATTGTCTCTAACGAGATGAATACAAGAGTTGAAGAGAGGAGCCCCCATTTCAGCCCCAGATCAGACTTCTATCTTAAGGAAGCTGCTTCATGCACTATGAGAGGATGGTTCCAAAGGTGTGAATATTCTCTGAAATCAGCCTGTCTCTATTTGTCAAAGTGCACGTGGGACTGACAGACTAGCTTGAAGGTGGACATAAAACTAAGGACTGAGTTGGGGAGGCCAACAGAAAACCCATAAATGAATCATGTGACTGAGAGTAGAGGAAGTCAATTGGCTTGTCCAAGAGTTACTTGCTTCTTGCTTCACACTGAACATGCTTAGACTTGGGCACAGTCCTCATTTTCATCTCCTTGGGAGCTTAGGCGCAGAAACCAATTTGTTTCCCCACAACCAGGGATGGAACCCCAGCCTCATGTGTGCTAGGCAAGCTCTCTATCACTGAGCTACACCAAGCTCCTCTTACTTTTCTTTCTGGGACATGGCCTACATTTCCCAGTCTGGCCTTGAACTGTCTCAGCATGCCTTAAACTTGTGATCCTTCTGTTTCAGCCTCCCTAGTAGCTGGGATTACAGGTCTGTATCTTAAGGGTCATCGAGGCCAGAAACCAGTCCTTAAGACATTCTTTGCCACTTTATTTCCACAAATATAGGCATTGCCCAAATGGGTGGATTTGTTTCTGTGCACCCCTGCTTACTGTTTGCTCAGTGATTTTAGCCCTTTGGATGTTTCCTCTGGTCTTGGGTCTCTGCCTCAACCCTGAACTGTATTTATTCTTAAATTAGCAGACATACCTGATTCTGCAAGTGGGTATGAGGTTGATTTGTTTTAATATTATCGTCCAGGTTTCAACATTCCCTTTTTCTCCTTAAATAACTGTAGTTCTCAAGTGGAAAGAAATAAAAGCCATCCATGTTCTTTGCAAAAATCGTCCACATCACGGTGATACACATGGTGATATATGATAAAATATGTTCACTTGATTGAGAGTCCCATGTGTAAACATCAGCTCTGGTAATGCCTTATTGTTGTCTTCTCCGTCATATTAGCACATATCTATACATGCTATGTAGTTCTCAGACACAGGATCTACCCTTCAAATCTGTTGTAATATCTCAAACTATGTTATATGAGTCTTTTTCTTCACTAACCTACGTTACTTCTTTTATGTGCTGTAGTCATCCACCCTTCAGGAACAGCATTGACCACTCTTCTGTTGCTCATTCCTGTTTTTGGTCTCCAGATTGTCATTGCTACAGAACCACAGTGAATCTCCTCACATGTCCTTTTGTGTACACTTACATGAGTCTTTCTTTGTTACATGTCTTTTGTGTGTATGTGTGTTGGCATGGGGTGCACATATGGTAGAGTACACATAAAGGTCACATTAGAGGACAATATGCAGTAGTTAGTGTACTCCTTCCACAGGTGGATTCCAAGGATGGAACTCAAGTTGGCAGGCTTTGAAACAAGTCATTTTACACTCTGATCCATCTTACCAGCTCAAGTGTTTCCCTTGAAAAATAATTATTAGCATATATGAATTGTACAAATTAATGATTTTTTTTAACCCATGTGCATCTGGAGTCTGGATTACATCTCTCATTAATACACTCTTGCACTCTCCTGCCTCCCTCTTTCTCCTAGCTTCTTCCCTATTTGTCTCCTACTGTCAGGTCATCCTTGCTTGTTGCTGATTTTTGTTTGTTTCCACATATACAAGAAAGTATGAGTGCTGTGAATCTTGTTTTGAAAAGGAAAAAAGGGGAAATGCTGTGGGATAATGCTATTGTACATTGTAAAGACTTGTCACTCATGTTGGTTTAATAAAACACTGATTGGCCAGTAGCCAGGCAGGAAGCATAGGCAGGGCAACCAGACTAGGAGAATTCTGGGAAGAGGAAAGGCAGAGATGTAGTCATCATCCAGAAGCAGAGAAAGCAAGATAAGAATGCCTTACTGAGAAAAGGTACCAAGCATAGAAAAGGTACATGACTAAGCATAGATAAGAATTGTGAGTTGATTTAAGTTGTAATAGATGGTTAGTAATAAGCTTGAACAATAAGCCAAATGGTTTATAATTAATTTAAGTCTATGTGTATTTATTTGGGTCTGAATGGGACCCAGCAGGACAGAAACTTCTGTCTATACATGAGATACTTCTTCCACATCTGGTTTATTTCCCTTGACACAATTACCTCCAGTGCCATCACTTTTCCTGAAAACTATACAATGCCATTCTTTTTATGACTTAATAATACTCCAATGCATATAAGCACTATTCTTTTTTAATCCATTTATCTATTGGCAGTTAGGCCCATCTTTTAAAGGAGATACTATGGGAGTGAAATTGGCAGGGGAGTAAAGGGAATGTATGTCTCAGCTTGTTCAGGTCATTCTCAAATTAACCTAAAATATCTACCAATAATTCCTCTTCTCATTACGTCTTATAAAAATAATGTTCCCTTAAACTTCACCAGAAATAATAGAGACAACCTCTCTCTCTCTCTCTTTCCCTCCCTCCCTCCCTCCCTCTCTCTGTTAGTTGTGCTTCTGAAGTGCTCTTCATTTGCACTATCTTGCATCATCCTTTTCAGTTGTTTTGGACATTGCTCTTTTTCTGCTATGGATTAGCTACTAATGCCCAAGCCTGTGTTTCTCTTTGATTGTTACCTCATTAGCAGTGAAGAAAGCCCTTCTAAAGAATACTCCCTACCCTTGTAGAATGGTAATGAGCATGCGTGATTTTTTTAGTAACATAGCATTATTGGTGTTACTGCAAGTGTGAGAGGCTTCTCTTGGAAATGTTTTTGCTGCTAAACTTTTTTTTTGCATTTTCCACATATTCCTGACATCTTATGCAATTTATCACGCTTCTTGTTTTCTCTGTTTTAGCTAATATACCTGGCACGCATTTCCCAATAACCCCAGGGGGGGAATGTCTGTCTGTAGCAAATCTCTTAAAAAGAAGAGAGACAGGGCTTGAATGTAGCTCAATTAAGAGAGTGCTTGCTTAGCATGTACAGTATCCTAGTTTCCATCCCCAGCAACTGCATAAATGAACACTTGCAATCCTAGAACGTGAGTAGTGGAGGCAGGAAGGACCAGAAGTTCAGGACCATCCTCAACAACATAGCAAATTTGGAGTCAACTGAGGCTACCTACACAGCATACTGTTTCAAAAAACAAAGCAAAGCACACTCTGAAAGAAGAGGTGGAAAGCAAGAGAAACATTTGGGTGTACAACCTGGAGCTGTTACTCTTGCTTTCAGATATTTGCCATTGTCATTGATTACCTATAAGTTTTCTCTGCCTGCTACTTTCTCTTTTCTTTCTCTCTTTCTCTCTTTCTCTCTTTCTCTCTTTCTCTCTTTCTCT
>LOJH01015583.1:0-23357 GCA_001685095.1 Ellobius talpinus | reverse complement strand
TTATCTCTGGAGGCCAGATGCATGACTCATGACAAACCCTACCTTGTTCATCCCTGACTACGCCCTTCTGGCCTGGGACAAGCCCTGACTTAAGCCTTGTAATATGGCATTATTACTGTTAGCATTAAAAAGGGGGTATTTCTTTCTTTTCCTCTTCAGGTAGAGATTTGGAGGCAACCCCCAAGCCTTCATCTTCCAAGTCTCTTGGCGCTGGTCTCTTCTGTCCCTGCAGGGATTCCATACTGACTTCAGTTCACTGTTTTCTAGGGCAGAGCAGCTTTAATGGATTCCTTTTGGCCTTTTCAATAATAAGAGTCCCCACTCCCTCCACAGATAGGGAAACCAATGTGAGGATTGTGCCAACTCTTAAAGTATATTTGTTCCAATTATGCATTTCAGGACTGAGGAAGCAAACACCTCAGGATGAACTCAGGGACCCACAGTGTAAGGAAGGGTGGCCCTGCAGAATCAGTACCGGACACACTCAGACATCAAAGTCTCAGAACAAAGGAGATTTATTACCCCGGGAGGGCAAGCAGGGTGGGGTAGTTGTGTGTGTGGGGGGATGTTGCAAAGGCAGACAGCAGCAGTCAGCAGCAGACAGCAGACAGCAGCAGCAGACAGCAGCAGCAGCAGACAGCAGACAGCAGCAGACAGCAGCAGCAGCAGACAGCAGCAGCAGACAGCAGCAGCAGACAACAGCAAGCAAGCAAACAAGCAAGCAGGAGTGCGGTTTTAAGGACAAAAAGTCCTTAAAAAAAGTTTGTGCTAGGGTGAGTTGGTAAGTCCTGATTGGACATATTAGCGAAATAATGAATTTTGATTGTTGGGCCTTAGTGTTTTGTGTCAGGAACAAGTCAGTGGCCATATAAGGGAGTGGACCTTGGTGGCTAGCTTTAGGAATGCAATCTAATGGTCTTTAGCAAGAGAAGGGTGAAAGGCAAAACCTGTTGGTGCCATGTTTGCAATGCTCGGGCCTGTGGTTGCCATACGTGGGCCTGCTAGAGCCCTTCATTTTTTTAAGTTTATAAAAAGAGATAAATGTTAGCATTGCCACTGTTTGTTATTTATATTGAAATCTATGTTGTAGAAAGGGCAGTAAGTTCGTGTTTTGGAGCCATTGTAAAAGTTTGGGAATCCTGACAATAGCCTAGAGGGAAAGTAAGAAATCTGGAACAACTTGCCAGCCCCAGATGTTCCCTCTGAATGTGCGTTCCCGACAGCCCCGAAGTGGCTAGCTCAAGACAGTCCAGCTTCTCTAACTACTTCCTTAGCCCCAGATGGTCCCCCAAAATATGGACATCAACTGACACAGCCTGCTCTTCCTTGACCAACAATCCAGCTCTCCGAGTCCCTAACAAGCACACCCCAGCATCAGCAGGAAGAAGCCAGGGAAAACGATGCTCACTTAACTAACACCCAGTGATCCAACAGCAAAACTCAAAAAGGTGGGAATGATGGGTTCTAAGCAGGCCCGAGCATGGCAAACATGGCAACAACAGGATTTGTTTTTCACCCTTCTTCCCCTTGCATTCCTAAAGCTAGTCCCCAGGGTCCATTCCCTTATTTGGCCACTGACTCATTCCTGAGACAAAACACGGAGGTCGAGGTCCAACAAATTCATTATTTGGCTAACATGTCTATACTGGGTGATTTTGGGTGTCAACTTGACACAAGCTAGAGTCATCAGAGAGGAAGGAGCTGCAGCTGAGGAAATGCTTCCTTAAGATCCAGCTGTAAGGCATTTTCTCATTTAGTGATTAATGGGGGAGGGCCTAGCCCATGGTGGGTGGTGCCATCCCTGGGCTGCTGGTCCTGGGATCTATAAGAAGGTAGGTTGAAGCAAGCCAGTAAGTAGCAACACCCTCATGGCCTCTGTATCAGTTTCTATCTCCGGAATCCTGCTCTGTTTGAGTTCCTGTCCTGACTTCCTTCAGTGAAGAACAGCAATACTGAAGTGACAGCCAAAGAAAACCCTTCCTCCCCAACTTGCTTTTTGGCCATGGTGTTTCATTGTAGCAACAGAAACTCTAAGACAATGTCCAATCAGGATTTACCAGGATTTACCAACTCACCCTAGCAGAGTTGCCCCTTTCTCCTTAAAACCTGCCCCTGCAAAAACCACCTGATTGCTTGCCACTGATGCTTGCTCTCTGCCTTGGCAGCACCCCTGATGCCCCTCCAGGGTGATAAGGTCTCCTTTGGGCTGAGAATTTGGTGTCTGGGTGTGTCCTGCACCACCTCTGAGGGGGCTGTACTCCCTTACACACAGTATCCATCATGAGCTGGATTTGGTTGAAACTTAAGTTGATCTCTTCCATAAGCTCCACCTTGATTAGGTCATGATACTTTTGGGGGTCCCCTGGAATCAACATCAATTCAGAGCCAGAGTTTAGTAGGCTCCCAAAAGTCTGATCATTTTCTTTCCGCTAACACTCAGTTATCTTGGTAAAGGCAGTAGGTTCTTTTCGGTAGTGTAGCAAAATCCTTTCTACACTTGACTTCCCCTTACTCAGTGGATTTCTGGCCCATAAAGGACTTAAGTCTGCTTGGTGGGTTGAATAGGTGTGGCCCCATAGACTCATGTGTTTGAATGCTTGGCACATAGGGAATGGCACTTTTAGGAGGTATGACTTTGTTGGGCTAGGCGTGGCTTTGTTGGAAGAAGTGTGTCACTGGGAAGGTGGGCTCTGAGGTCTGATAAACTCATCTGGCCAATGTGACAGGTGCTTCTGCTGCCTACAGATCAAGACATAGAATTCTTGGTTAGGGTTAGGGTTAGCTTGCATGCTACTATGAGGATAATGGACTAAACCTCTGAAACTCTAAGCCAGCCCCAACTAAATGTTTTCCTTTATAAGAATTACCATGGTCATGGTGTCTCTTCACAGCAATGGACATGCTAACTAAGACATCTGGTCAGGCGGTAGTGGCACAAGGCTTTAATCCCAGTGCTTTGGAAGCAGAGACAGGAACATTTCTGTTGTGGAATATTAATTTTAACTATGTAAAGATGTGTTACATTTGTTTATGCTGCAGAATATTTTAACTCTGTAAAGGTGTGTTACATTTGTTGATGCTGCATTTGTTTAACGATGTAAGGATGTGTGTTTAATTATGTAAGGATGTGTTACATTTGTTTCACCTTGCCTGACTAAGGCACCTGATTGGTCTAATAAAAAGCTGACTGACCAATAGTTAGGCAGAGAAAGGATAGGTGGGACTGGCGGACAAAGAGAATAAATAGGAGAAATTGAGGCTCAAGAGGAACAAGAAGGAGCCAGAAGCCAGGCAGCAGCCAGACAGACATAGAGAAGCAGTGAAAGTAAGATACACAGAAGATAAAAAGCCCAGGGGCAAAAGGTAGATAAAGAGAAACATGTTAATTTAAGATAAAAGAGCTACCTAGAAACAAGCCTAAGCTAGGCTGAACATTCAAAACTAATAGGAAGTCTCTGTCATGATTTTGGGAGCTGGTTGGTGGTCCCCCAAAAAAAGCCTGGTACACATCTCTGAGTTTAAGGCCAGTCTGGCCTACAGAGTGAGTTCCAAGAGAGTCAGAGTCAGGGCTACCCAGTGAAACCCTGCCACCCCTCTTCCTGCCAAAAAAAAAGGTCTCGAGTGTAGAAATTGGTTGTGGGGCCATGATGCTCCACTGCTGTGATGCATGGTTGCTTTGGTTCATTTGCTTTGGAGTTTTTCTTGTAGGCTCCTATCTGTGTCATTTTGGGGACATCGTGATCAACCAGCTAGTGCCATAGGTCTACATGAGTCAGACCATTGCGATCACCGAGTGGCCTCTGTTGCCAATACAGTAGGAAGTCTGATCATCGTATCTTTGGCCACCCACAGCTGCCACGTGGCCCTGGCCACTCTGGACTTCATTTCACTTACACTATCTGGTTAAGCAGCTGCAGTTCCCATGGTAAGGCCTGGCATACAGGGAAGAGTAATGGCAGAGCTCAGGTGTGTTGGTGCCTGCTTGCAAGTCTTCCCTCCTGGGGTAGTGTGTTACCCAGAAAATGCATTCCAGCATTCAAGTTCTCTGGCCTTTGCGTCCCCCATGGTTAAGTCAAGGTTCCAGCTCACTCAACAGTCAGTGTTTGGATCTCGACTTCAAATATAGCTGAGCCATCACATTGAGATTATTGGCACTTTGTTTTTTATTTGGAGATAGAATCTCTCCACATGGCCCTGCCTGCCCTGGCATTCACTAGGTAGACCAGGCTAGCCTTGAACTCACAGAGATCTGCCCACCTCTACCTCCCAAGCACTGGCATTAAAGGCGTGCACCACACTTCCGGAGGCACCTTTTTTTTTTTAAACTGAGGGACGTTAACATTAAACTCAGACTCTGCTCAATGAAGCAATGATGATAAATCAAGCTTGATTCAATTTTATGTTTCTTCCTCCTTTATCCCATACTCTTGGGTACTGCAGACCCTCAGACCCTGAATTTTCTATGACCCCTTGCCTGCCGGAGTAAACAACTTGTTTTCCTGTCCTTGCAGCTGCTCTGGGCAGGAGACTTTCATGAGTTCCTGATGGCAGGGGAGTGGTTTCTGGTGGGCTTGCAGCTGAAAAATCCTGAGAGCTAGGGCGTGGCCATTAGTCAAGGAGAGCCCTATATAAGCTGCCCTGGACCACAATAAAAGGGGCATTCTTGTTTCAAGGATGACCTGTCTCTCTCCTCCCTCCCTCCCTCCCTCCCTCCCTCCCTCTCTCTCTCTCCTCTCTGTGTGTATGTGTTTCAATCTCCAGCCCTTGCCCGACTCACAAACCGTCCTGTGGTGCAAGCAACACACCATACCCCTAAAATTCATTCCTATGCATATTCCCCAGAGCTCAAAAATTCTTTTGTGGTGTAGTGCTCCTGCATAAGGGTCACATTGCACCTAACTTCTAGGGGCCTGTATTAGTCAGGATTTTCTAGAATCACAGAACTTACGGAATAAATCTCTCTCTATGCATATATGCATATATATATGTATAATATATTATATATAAATTTATTAGAATGACTTGCAGGCTTCAGTCAAACAATGGCTAACTATGAATGGAAAGTCCAAGAATCTAGTAGCTGCTCAGTCCCATGAGGCTGTGTGTCTCAGCTGATCTTTTCTGTATTCTGGAATCCCGGAGAAGCAGGCTCCAGCGCCAGTGAGGGAACGGATGTGCTGACAAGGGGAGGGCAAGCAGATAAAGAACCTTTCCTTCCTTCTTCCACTGTCTTTACATAGGCTTCCGACAGAAGCTGTGGCCCAGATTAAATGTGAGCCTTCCAGCCTTAAGATCTGGATTAAAGGCATGCGTCATCCCACCCCAAGATTTGTATCAAAAGTCTGTGTCTTCCAGCCTCAAGATCTGGATCAAAGGCATGTTGTCTCCCTGCCTCAAGGTCCAGATCACAAGTGTGCCCTCCATTTCTGGATTGTAGTTCATTCCAGATACAGTCAAGTTGTCAACCAAGAATAGCCATCACAGGACCTATCCAGTTATAGATCTAGAGGCAAAGAGAGATGGGCAGGAAGGTCATTGCTGTGTCCACATATAATGCAGAAGTATCACCCCACACACTGGCAGAGGGTGATTCTGCACCAGATGGGCGTGGGACTGGGATGGATCTGCTTCTGAGGGTGGGGATGGACGTCACTTCTGAAAAAATAAACTAATCAGCCACCGAGTGTTCCATGGCCACAGCCTTTCCCCAGTTACAGGACCCCAGTTTTCCAATACTTCACTTTATGTGGCTACTTTGAGCAGATCAGTCGGCTGCATGATGAAGGCAGGACACCTGATTGCTTGTCAGCAGCTTTCAGCTCTGGGCAGGAGAGGCTCTCTGTAAGATACACTTAGAAACCTTGGAGGTATGGCCAACCTTTTGACACCACCACAAGATCTCACCTACAAAGTCCATCCTGGAAAAAAGCACATTTAAACAAACAAACAAAAAAACACAAAAATGTCTCATAAAGTTTTAAGTAAGTTTATGATTTTGTATTGGATTGTGTTTATAGCTATCATTGGCCACGTGAGGTTCATGAACTATGGTTGGTCATGTCTTCAGCTGGAGCTGGGAAACTTGTCTCTCTAAGCTTATTTCCTTCCTTTGTTTCCTTATTCTTTCAGCAATCAGCCAACACTATTCTATCCTTAGTTTCCCCGGAGTGTTCCACAGATGATGGGGAGTCGTTAAATTCCTTGCCTCTCACAAATGGTGAATCAGGAGTTGAGAATGCATTTTTCTCTGTGTAATTCTTTTAAGACTGCGCGTAACCCATTAACTCTAGACTACGAGGAAGATTTAGGAAATGTTGGTTGTAGCATAGAGAACCCACCAACCCTTACAGCTCTTCCTAGACCATGGTGATGCATAGCTGTTGTAAAGTGCTATTTACAGAGCAACACAGCCACATCTTCGTCAGGTCAGCCATGCCTGCTTGCAGGAGATCACCACCACCGGGCCTGCTGTTGATGGTCCTCCAGAGAAGGAAGGGGTGGGGCCATTAGAGTCCCCTCTCAGACGTCAGCAACTCCCAGACATTTGTATGCAATTCTGATTTTCTTTTTTTTGAGCGTGGAGTTTATTGAAAGAAGGGTAAAGAAGAGGAGAGAGAGAGAGAGTGAGAGAGAGAGAGAGAGATTTATCTCTTCAGAAGACCAGGGGGAAGAGCTGCAATTCTGATTGTTCAAAACCTGATTGCATTTCCATGGTGTCTGGGAGGTGCTAGGTATCTAGGTTGAGGAAAGTTAACTGAGAAAGGACTTCATCTTTTTAGTTACAGGAAAGCCATCATACATACTGAAGGCTTCTCAGTGGAGCTGCTTTGGGCTCCCCAGGCTCCTGTAAGCAGCTGTTCAGCTATGTTTACGTGAGCAAGCCCAATGAACTCATTGATTCCCCAGGCAGAATGTTTGTGGAGTTGTACTTCACACTTGGGACCATGTAAGGAGAGGGTTGATGTTTACACCTCCCCAGAGAAGGACTTCTCACAAGAGTAGAGGCCTCTAGTTTCCTCTGGTCTGGACTCTAAAGCATCTTTTTTCTTATGCTCTTGCAAGGGAAGAATTCACACCAACAGTCAAGAGTTCAACTGGGGCAGGCCAGCATGATGGCTCACTAGGAAAAGGTGGTTGTGTGTAGGCCTGGCAATCTGAGTTCAATTCCTGGATCCCAAAAGGTGGCGGGACAGAAGAGACCCCTGATAGACGTCTTCTGACCTCTTTAAATATGTGTGCCATGGCGTGTGCATGCGAGCGCATGCGCACGCGTACACACACACACACACACACCAACCTTTCCAAGCTTATTTAATGATAGTAAACAAGGAAGCAAGCACCCACTCTAGTAAAGAGTGGCCTGGTCCAGGTAGGCATGGGGGCTTCTATTTCTCCTTTCTGCAAAACCGTCCCCCATGCCTACTCCAGGGTAGACATTTCCAGGAAAGGGGTGTGCTCTCCTTGGAAGCCCATTTTATCCAGAATTCTAAAGTAGATGCATAGGGTGCAAGAATAGAAGGACAGAAGGGTTTAAGTTATCCTAAAACTGAAAAAAACGTGCTAGGGAAAGAAGGTAACGGAGTTCTACATGCTCCCTGGTGAGGAAGTCCTGAAGTTGGTTTGATCTGACCTAGACTCACCATCCTGTTTTGGGGCCCTGAACTTGCCATCTGGAGTATCCCCACTACCAGCTATTATTCTTTTGAGGTTTCTTATTTTAGTCCTGTTTTTTAATGTCCTATTTTTGGTTCCTATTTTTGGGATACCAATGACCAGTTCTTCTCAGAGCTAATCTCTTGCCTACTACCAGTACATTAGGTTTTTTTTTTTTTAGGGTTTCTTGGTGAAAAAGCCCTGGAATTCACTCTGTAGACTAGACTGACCTCAAACTCAGAGGTCCACCTGCCTCTGCCTCCCAAGTGCTGGGATTAAAGGTGTGCACTACTACCACCCAGCTCCAAATCTACATTAGGAAGGGTTCTTCAGGGGAGCAGAACTAGCATAATGTAGCTATGAGATTTACCAGATTAGTTTGCACTAAAGGGCTGTGTAGCCCTACATACTGGAGAAGAAGGTAACCTGGTAGTTCACAGCCCATGGAGCTGGATGCCTCTAGTCCCAGTCCAATGCCAGGGCCTGGAGCTCCCTGGAGAGCTGCAGATACAGTCCACAGTAGAAGGTTAAGAGCTGGAGTCTGAGGGCCAGGACAAACTGCCTTTCCTTGTATCTGGCTGCCCCTTGGAAGCTATGGCCCGCTGTGGGGGCAGGCCTTCATCTGTTTATTTTCTCTGAAAGCATCTTCACAGACACCCGAAATCATGTCTTCTGGGTGATTCCAAAACTCATCAAATAGACAAGCAATAGCAACTATCATAGGTATGAAGGGCCTCCCAATGACTTGCAATTGCTTCCTGGGCCCACAGCTGGTGGCAATGTTTAGGGAGTTTCTGACAATGTGAGCCTAGTTGTCAGAAGTAATAGTTGCTGGAGTATATCTTGTCTATAAGAAAAGTAACACACTCAATAATCAGAACATATACATCAAAAGTGGAAGAGGTCTGTCTACACACAGCAGACATGGGCAGTGCCACCTGACAAAGATGTAAGGAACAAGAACTAAAGCCCAGTGGGAATGTCAAATCCATATGGCAAAGCATTTACTACCTCAGGTGTCATGAATAAAGTATGGACTCTGGTGTTAGGATAAATCATATATCCTGCAGGACATGAAGTGCTTTGATCTTTCTGGCCTGTTTAGGGAAGAAAAATAGTCAGTCCTCAACTGACCCGTCAGAGAAACTTTCCAATTCGTGTCATGTCCAACACTCCAGCCAAGCCTGCATGTTATCACAGAGGACACATGTGGTCACAGGCTTCTCCGGAGTTAACAGATTTTTGAAAACATTGGTTTGTACCTGTGTGAGAGATGGATGTGCCGCAGTGCGTATCAGAGGACAACTTGTCAGTACTCTCCATCACGAGGGTTCAGGGGATCGAACTTGGTTTGTCAGGCTTGGCAGCAAGCTCCTTTACCTGCTGAGCGATCACACACTTTAATTTTTCTATTCCTTAAAACTTTAAAAGTTTAACTAGGTTCTGCGGGTCACAGTTTTGAATCATAATATTCACAAGTGTCATTCTACTAGATTTTCTCTTTTTAAACTACTTTTTCAACATTGAGTGTTATCTTTCCCATTGGCTGTGTGAGAGGTTAGTATGACTTTCATCTCTGATTCCTTTAGTTATGAAACATATTTTAAGGCGAAGCTCTGAGAAATTTCATTATGTGATATTAGAAGAGAAAAATTGGATCATGGAGTTCTGTCTGATTAGCAGATGGAGAGAGGACTGAACAGGATTTTATTTAATAGAAGCGTGATAAGAGTATTATTGTTTTTCTACGCCAGTAAGTTTTAACACACACATTCCTAGCAGTTCCTACAGAGATCCTCACAACCGCAGACGCGCCTTACAGTGCTCACAAAGTATTGCTCATCAGAGTGAGAAATCTGGGACGGTTCGAACATCCATCCAAGGGAGAACGTGTAAACAGAATCACGGTGCGCATGTATAGTACAGTAGGATACAATAAATACAGTGGTGGAAACAAGTTAGAACTATACATATTAATATGCATGAGTTATAAAAATAGAGAATTTTAAAAATCATGGGATATATATGATTTCATTTATACAAAGCTCAAAAATAGGCATATGCAGGTGATAACAACCATAAAGAAAAAAACCGAAGGGACAATGTACACAAACCTCAAGATGGTGGTTCCCCTTCTGGTGGAAGGAAGAGGCAGTGATGGGGGAGGGCCTAGACATGTTTCCCAGGTCTGTTATTTAAGCCGAGTGGTAGGTACAGAGCGTTATTCATTTTATTATCCTTTAAACTGTACATACAATTATATAAACCCCACCCTCCATTTTTCAAGCAGTGCTGGGACGGAACTCCAGGCTTTGCAAATACTAGGTAAGTGCTCTACCACTTGCTACACTGGGAGCTACATGCCCAGCCCTAAATTCTACTGTATACATCATTCAAAATTAAGGTGATTTTCAAAACAGTGCCTGGGACGTGGAGCTGGCAAATTTTAGTTGTGGAGATGGGCGAGGTTTCACTTAGTCATAGCAGGACTCAAGGAGACATTGTAGAGATCCTGTGTTACCTACTGATAAGAAAGAGGGGCATGGGAAGTAACTGTTAGAGACAAAGTCTGAAGAGGTGGGGGGCATTTGACGAAAGTAGGAAGCACCTCCCATATTAGCACAGTGTCTCTGGAGACAAATTTAGTGAGTCTGTAGATTGGGAGATGAGAGGCCAATTGACCTGATATCTTTTTACTGAGGCATCAAGTGAGGGTCTCAACCGAGATAAATGTGGAACACATCGGGGCCACAAGGATGAAGGAGTGAGGGCCTACAACAAGGGGAAGCTAACTTCCAAGGAACTGAAAGTAGGTCATGGTGCAGTGATGAGTGCCCGCTGCTTTGTGGACAGAAATGAAAGGCCAAGCCAACCCACATAGTGGCAGTTAGACACTGGGAATCTAGATCCCGATCACGCTAGCCAGCCAGATAATAAAGGGGTACTGAAGTAGCAAAGGACTTAGTTACTGGCCATGGGATTTAGTTTGGGTGAGAGGAGAAATAGGTGGGTTTAGGGAGGAGATGTTAGTAAGTGCTAGGTATAATGGCTTTGGGATCTTGCAAAGGCCAATGACTTCTTGTAGTGCAGTGGACCAGGATAAATCTAAAGTTAATGGTCAGAAATGCTTGGAACAAAGATTCCAGAAGTGACCAGGCATGGCTCACGCCTTTAATCCCAGCACTCAGGAGGCAGGGTGAATCTCTAAGTTCGAGGCCAGCCTGGTCTACAAAGTGAGTTCCAGGACAGCCAGGACTACACAGAGAAAACCTGTCTTGAAACGGAAGATTCCAGAAATGGTTTAGAACATTCCCAGTGATAGAGCTAAGGTTTCAGTTCGGGGTTGAAGTGACAGGAAGACTGGGACAGTGACACTGGTTATTAACTGGGGAAGGATGGTGAAACTTGTGGGGGTAGAAAAATGATTGAGGAGGGGGCTGGCAACCAGGGGGGAAGGGTGCCAAGATGACAGAGGCAAATGGCATGGGTCACCTGTGTGGATGTAGTCACTGGGAATGAGGATAGGAAAAGGCTGCAGAGGAAGACATTAAGAGCAGAAGCGTGTGAAGTAGCAGGTAGCATCTGGCAAAACTGGACAGCACAGGCTCTGTAGTAGAGAAACGACAGAAGCAGAAATGGAGAACACAAAGGTTTAGAGGGTTCTCAAGGGACAGGGTGTCACTGAGAGATGCTTCTTGGAATACCCCAAGAGTGACCTGGAGCAGTTTTGCCTGCCACACTGCAAGGGTCAGAGGGGACAGTAAAAATGAGCAGTTGGCAGATGAGGCTATGTGCAGGGCCCCTGAGGATGAAAGTCTGAGCAGTTTGGGTCTTTAGTGATGACTGACATAAACATGGATGGCTAATGATGGAGGTGGTCCTCATGGCAAGGTGGCCCTCGGATAAAACAGCCCAGCCTTAGCCCATGGACTACAGGCTTCTAGACAATTCTCTCTAAGGTGCTCAGGTTCATGTTTTATTTTGTGGTTACTTTTTGAATAATTTGTATAGGTTGACTCAAACCCACCAAAAACTTGGGAAATCCTGCCTCTACCTCTACTGAATTTTGTAGGGGAACCAGTGACTAAGGCTTCCAATGGTTCACCTGTCCAGGCTGCCAGTCACTTTATCCAGGAATTCTGTGTGATTTTAGGCGAATGACCTCTACACTGTCTTTGAGGCACACAGGATGTTGTGAAGTGTTTTTAAGTGATCTAGCACAGCCCCAAACATGTGAGAGGTAGAACAAAAGAATTTTGCTTTTTATTTTGTCTTCAGTCTAAGATAGAAATTTGTTGATATTTGTGGAGAACAATGCTAGGGTACTCCTGTGGTGTCTGTTCACCAATGGCTGGCAGAAGAGGAAGGTATACGTTTTCTGCACTTGCTCATGGCCAAGTCTGACAGCCTCTGCTCCCTCAGGCCATATTCTAGCTTTGCCACTGTAAAGTTCCACATCATATTTGAGGGGATAAGGACAGGCCACCTACACTGAGGCCCCCACCCAAGGTGGACCAAACTACCTTAAAATATTCTTTTAGATGAATGTTTTGCCTGCACATATATCTGTGTATCATGCAAGACTAAAAAGGCGGAAGAGGACTTCAGATCCCCTGGGACTGCAGTTACAGGAACCTAAGTCCTCTGGAATAGTAGTCAGTGCTCCTAACTGCTGAGCCACCACTCCACTCCCAACTGTCTTAATTTCTTAAACACATCACACGTGTATCTGAACAGTCACGCAAGCCACATTCAAGCTGCTTTGAGGAGTCTGGCTAGCAGCCTGGGTAACTGTACCCAAGTCCTCCAACTCATAGAGGTTTGAAGGGTAGCCTGAGATACAGTGAGGGCTTCCCAGAAGCAAATGACTGTCCCCAGCGTGAGGGGCCAGGGAAAGGCTTTGAAATGGCAGCCCTCAACAGCATGGGAGGGGGTCACTCTCAACTGGGACTTAATTCTTTTCAGTCACAGCAGGGTCACAAAGCACATGGAGGCTCATCTGGTCTTTGAGTCAGTGGAGAGGTGGCTCTAATATTTCTTTAGTGTCCCTTGGTTTGGACAGGAAGGAAATAGTTGAAATTTGCAGTTCAAGTCAAGGCGTATTGACAGGAATTAGCTTTGAGAATGCTTAGCAGTTCTGCTGTGGAATATTTGTTTAACTAGGCAAAGATGTGTTACATTTGTTTATGCTGCATTTGTTTAACTATGTAAAGATGTGTTATATTTGCATTAATTAAACAACCAGGCCGAGCAGTGGTGGTGTAGGCCTTCCTTTAATCCCAGCACTCAGGAGACAGAGGCAGATGGATCTCTGTGAGTTTGAGGCCAGCCTGTTTTATAGAACGAGTACCAAACAGGCTCCAAAGCTACACAGAGAAGCCCTGTCTCGAAAAACCAATAGCCAAACAAACCCAAAAAACTCTGGGCTCAGAGAGGCGGGACTGGCACCTAGTTGACAGGAAGTAGCAAGGAGGGGGGCATGGGTTTTTAGTTGGAGCAGTGTGGAGAGGCGCTCCTGGATGCTAGCAGAGAGAGAACGTTAGCCAGTTGCTACTCTCTGAGCTGGCAGGTTTTCACCCTAGCCTTTGAATCTCAAGTTTTACTAGAATGAGAGATTGAGTTAAAGCTGCCTTTGGCAGCAGCAGCAGAGCCACAGAAGTCCCCTAGGCTACGGCCTGAGCAGCAGGGTTGCTAGTAGTTTAAAGTGCAGACGCTGACAGGGAAGACAGCAGTTCTGTTTCCTACCAGTAACATCAGTAGCTGTTTGCTTCTCATTTACTGTTTAGAAACTACAGGAAGTCATTAACCTTCCTTAGCACAGACTTCCAAAAAGTTGGAACAAGGCCAATACACAGGTAAACTTAGGGACAATTAAAAAAAAGATCCATTCCCTAGTATTACTGGCATTCTTCTTAGATGGAGGACCTTTAAGTTGTTTTTAGCAGATCTGAATCTATTATGGAATTATGGTAAGAGTTCCGCGGAGTGTCCCTGAGGTGAGAACAGCCTAGTTATAGTAGATCACTCTTATGTGGCAGAGTGGACAAATCTTGGTAGATCATAAAAACTATTAATTTACTTGACAAAACTTAATTCGAGGGGAAGAGTTTAAATTAGGGGAGAAAACATTGAGCTAGGTACAAAAAGGCCGATGGAGGTGAAGGCGAACGTTCAGGCTGGAGGTACCAAGCAGAAGAGGCTAATGGAGAATAAGGAGCAGAAACACACAGGTTCCTACTTAATTCCTGAAAGGGGGTTGGGAAGTCTTCCAGTCGGTCCACTCTGCCTCCATTCTCGAGACATCCGAGCTGCTACTTGCTGCTTGTGCACAAGAGTAATTATCATCGAGTAAGGGAAGCTGTGAATACAAGAATGACATGATACAGAAGGGCTGGCCGTGTTCCTGCAGGGCAGATGGGATTCCTGGATTGCACAAATAACCCTTCCCAGCACAAATACAGAACAGCCTTGTCTCTTAGAGGTCAGAAAGAACTATAAAACATTTCTTATAAAAGTAGTTTTTAATAAATCGATGTATTTCAATGTTGTAACATGATAACCCAATGCTGTATCAAGGTAGCAAAAGTGAAGGTTCCTGGTGTTTTATAAACACAGAATGACAGTACACTTGCATTCAACTTCACAAGAAATTCTCTTCAGGTCCATGAAGATTCATTGACAGCTGTCCCAACTGTTGACAGTGGAGATGTGTGTGTATAGAATGAGCAGATAATGAAAGTCTAACAGTCGAGCTACACTCTCAAACCTATACTGACAAGAAAGAGGTGTAATGGCAGGATGGCCAACTGCTGAAAAAACTTTTTAAAATTAGTCATTTAAAGCAAACATAGCATATACCAAAGCTACAGGAAATATATAATGGAGTTGTAAGACGACACATGGGTTAGAGCCCTGAAGCAGTGAATGTGTTTCTACCCATCTTGTGACAGAAGCAGCCATGGAAAGAGTTCTGCAGCTGTCCGTGGTGCCTGATCTCTACATACATTGCTATCAATGGACTACACCTGGAATTCCCTGCTCTGTAAGATGCTGGTGATGGGTAAGATGCTATTGCTGTGAGTCAGAGCAATAGTTGGCTGGAGCTCAGGCCTGGAGGTGCTCTAGGACAATCACCACCTGCTACCGTCCCATGTTACACTACTAAAGCTGATGCCCCCAGTGTGGGTTTAAAAAACCAAGCATATTTAAAACAAGTACTAGAAACCAGCTGTCCGATCTTTTACAGCTATTACTGTTCAACCCTCCAGGAGAAACGCTTTCACTTGGTTACAACTACAGAAGCTATACTGGATTCTATGGATCACATATAAATTCATGACTGCAGTTTTGACCTGGGATTTTTCTTCTTATGAGTTCTGGTTGAGAACAAGATTGCTTTCGTCCAAGGGCAAGAGAAGAAAAATTAATAAAACCCATTCTTAATGTGCACTGTAGAGAAGGTCCTCACTAAATGACATTCTTTCTCTTTCAACCTCAATCAAGTACACTAGACTACAAGAAACCTCATGTCCAGAATCTGACCTACTCACTTTCAGGTAACTGGTGTAGGCATTATTTCCCAGAAGACCTTTATATCACTTCAAACACTACAGAGATCAGCAAGCCACTTGTATGTTGAGCTGCTGAAATATGGGTGAACACAGAAGAACTGTTCCTGGTTATTTACCCAGAAATGTCTGAGGGGCCATTCCCTTGGGTCAACAGCAGATTCAAAACATATCTCAATGGGTTAGAAAACATCATGATCCATATTATTAATAATAATAAAAAAACACCTCCAAGTGAACCACATCAAGCATTACCTATTAACCTGGGCTTGAGGGTTAGGTCTCTTCTTTTAGTGTACAACCTCCTGGAGAGCATTAGTGTTTTGTCCTAAGTCTCATTTTTCAGACCTGAACTAAGTCAACTCTTCATAAAGACCGCATATTCTGTCCTGCTGCACGGTTCCTGAAACACAGGCTCTGCCCCCCATGGAGCAGAGCAACTTGCACCGGCTTTCCTCTCTGGAAACAGTCAAACAGCACAAAGTGGCTTCATTTTCCTCAGGCCAGTGTTTATAACCCAAGGTTTACTTTCCCTAAAGAGGGTGTGCTTACATTAAGTATCAATCAAAATCAGCTCATGGCAAAGTTAAAGATGTAATTTACTCAAAGATATGTATCCTCACGTAGAGAAATGTGACTTTCACACTAATGAAGTATCTAAAGCTGCAGTCAGTACCTTGGATGTTTCTATGCTGCATCCACTACTTTACACAGGACACTCACTCTTAAGGCAGAACATTGATTGTGACATGTAATGATTGGTTCTTACATCCAAGGGTCAACTGGGGGTAGACTCTAGCAGACAACTTCCTTACTAAAGAAGATTTAGCTGTAGCGACAACTTCATTCCTACGATTATGTTATGTAAGAGACACACATTTGAGAGAACATAAAGATGAATTTAAGACACACAAAAATATGATTTTTCAACAAGAGATCAATGAAAATAGAATTTCTATTATGAGGCGAAACTACTCTCATCATGAACTAATAAACTCCAACGAGCCATTTCTGGTATGGTGTACACAAAGTATTAAATATTAAAGAATTACCTTTGGGGGTGTATCTTTAGACTCTAGTTTTCAACGTCTAGTATAAAAGGTAGCCTGGATAGTTGAAAAGTAGTTTAATGTCAGTTCATACTGCTGCTCAGGAAGCTAGGTTAGGATACTCCCGCCCCACCCAAAACATCCTGGGCAGGGAGTTTAGTATGTATTAAAATAAAAATGAAGCCCCTCCCCAACACATGTGCAAAAACACTTGTCAGTTCTAAGAGTATCTTCCATGAAAACATCTTCATTATAGAATCAAGGCATCAAGCCAGGCAGATACAAGAATACCACCCTGCTGAGGTGGGCATATTTGGGATGAAACCAGCTGCTCCACAGGCACCTTGGGAAATGTGCTACTCAGAATGGGAAGGGGTGGAGTGGAACTGACCCAGGGCTCCAAGCCCTCGGGCTGTATGTGTGCTCCTTCATGTCAGGCCAGTTTGGATCCCTGTATCTGGGCACCAAAAATGGTAACAAAACAAATAGAAATCTAACACACAGCTCTTAAGCAGGCGATGGGACTGTAACCATGCCAGCGCCTCTCCAAGTGCCTACTCTTTATGCTGTAGTTCTGGAGGTTTTCAGGATGTGTACAAAGATGACCTGCCTAATTTCTGAAGATGAAGATTTTCTTCTTTCCTGGTGGCAGAAGTCCATGCAAGATTTGTAAACAGTGATACAAAATACTGTAAACGTAATTTAACAGAGCTCATATAAAACAGAGGAAGTGAATCCAAATTTACAAGTGGATTAAAAAAAAAGAGGGCAGCTTCATATAAAGTTTTCCCTCCTGCGCCAAGTGATTTTTCTTCTTTTTTTTGTTTTTGTTTTTGACTAAAAATATAATCCTGAGCTGAAAAACTGGGATTTGGGGGAGAGCCATCTTTGCATACAAAATATCCAAAGGACATTTACTCTATTTTCTTTTCTCTAGTGATATTCAACTGCCAGAGACAGTTCTGAAGGTGTGACTTTGGAGATGCTCATAGTTTAGTGTGACGCCCAGTTCTGGCACCAGCTGCAGCACTTGCCATGGCAGCAGATGCGGCTGCATCCTCTGCTTCTTCCAGTTCATCCTGGAGCTCTTGGCTGACACTAGACTGCAGTGCAGCAGGAGTGAGCCACTCCTTTGGGAGGCAACTCTGTAGAAAGGGTATACAGGAGCTGAAGTAGGCCAGTCGGTTGATCCAGCGAGGAATCTCTTTCCCACAAAGAATCTAAGGAGGAGACAGCTCTGTGTTAGGGAGAAGAGAATAATGCTGGCTGTCCTGCTAAAGGGTGGGTAGCTACAGGGTGAGAAAAAATATTGCAGACCAGCTTGTGGTGCTACTATTCCAGGCTGCCGACAAGCAGCGCCTTAACTCAGGAGCCAGGACCCTTCTGCAACCCCTTCCTTTCTTTCAGCTGTGTATTTTTATTTTATTTACTTATTTACTTATTTACAGTTGTAAAGTCAAGCTAATTACACTTGGCTTCTGTCTTGGATCCTTGAGCTACTTTGAAACTCTTGTAAAAACTGGGCTCAACTGAATCCATGTTCCACTGCCACTTCGATGGTTTGCCTCTAGTAATGCTAGAGATTATGATCATGTGATCTGAAACTAATATTTTAAAATATCTACAAACATTAGGTTAATGACTTTGGAATAAGGCTTCAAAGTTTCTTACAGCAAAGAGGTAGTGAGCGGTCAGAAAGTTGGCAACTGTGCAACACTTTCCCCTAAGGATACAGCAACATTCCTTAATCTGTTTTCTAGCTTGGCTAAAAGGAAAATGAGGTGACTTCATTTATGGACAGGTAGTGTGTCTGACCATTTTTGATTACCCAGCATCTATCACAGTGCCTAAGAGCACAGAGCAAAGCAGATGGGTACTTAAATATGTTTAAATAATATTTACTTGGGTAAAATGTGGGAGAAGGCTGAGCAATGAACTTACTTGATACCGTTCCCATCTGTCTACTCCTGAATGCACTAGCAACATTGTGTCTTATATTTGAGATAGACCTAGGAGTATCTGCATAGAGATTAACCACATATGAAGTAGTTAAGAAAAATTAGGTTAACATGACAGCCTCTTGCTGCCCATTTCACATTCACCTTCTCAAATTTTGATTCCATTCAGCAATCTGTTCTCTTCCACATACCTTTGTGTTTCAGGGAAGCTGACTTCACCCAGCTCTTGGGGTTGGGGACTGATCAACCTAAAACAGTCTGCAGTATCCATCCACCTGTGTTCATAGATACGCGCCTATGGCTCTTGGTTACGAGAAGACACAGAGCTAACTAAGGTCATGAGTAGTTCGCAAGCCTAAAACATCCATTAGCTGACTCTTTCATAAAAAGTTTAGCAATTCTTGGGTTGATGTTTGACTTTTTTTAAATTTCCATTTTAAAGAAAGCATTTTATGTACAAGTGTTTTACCTGCATGCACATTTGTATGCCATGTGTGTAGAAGAGGGCTTCAGATCCCTAAAACTGGAGTGTAAATTACCATGTGGGTGCTGGGAATTGAACCTGGGTTACCTAGAAGAGCAGCCAGTAGCTGCTAAGTCATCTCTTCAACAACCTTGGGTCTAAGTTTTGAAAACTCTGAGTCAAAGCCCATTAGTAGGTTATTTAGCATTGTAACCAGAATTTTATTTTAATGAAATAGACTATTAATAGTGAGGTAACTGTGACACTTGTCTTCTATGCATTTGTATAAACGGGAACATATTTTTTTACTATGGTTATTCATCAAATAGTATTTGGTTTATAGTGTATGAAGGGTAATGTCAACTGGACCAACCACCAAATAGATAAGGCTCCAGGCAGGTCTGTGAGGGATTATCTAGGTTAGATCATTGAGGTGAGGAGACATACCCTAAATGAGGACAGCACCATTCATGGGCTGGAGTCCCAGATACTGCACAAAAAGGAGAGAGGAAACTCAGCACCAGATTTATCACACTGCTTGTTGACTCTGTAGATGTAGGGAAGGCACGGCCCCTGCTGCAATGATGGACTTTCCTTTAACTATAAGCCACAATATACTCTCCCTTGTTTTATTTATTTATTTGAACTCTTCTTTGCCAACTCTCCCCCTCTCTAATTTATTGTTACTTCATGCACATTGGTGTTTTGCTTGAACGTATGTCTATGTGAGGGTGTTAGATCCCTTAAAACTGGAGTTACAGACAGTTGTGAGCTGCCATGTGGGTGTTGGGAATTGAACCTGAGTTTTCTAGAAAAACAATCAGTGCTCTTAACTGTCATCTTTCCAATTCCCCTTCTTTTATTCTGTAAATAAAAAATTGTGTTTGTTGTATATATGTATATAAGTACATATATGCCATGATGTGTGTGGTTAGTGGTAACTTTTTGGAGTCAGTTCCTTCCTTTTACCGTGTGAATCCTGGGGATCAAACTCAAGTAGCCAGACTTTGCAGCAAACCCCTTTACCTGCTGAGCCATCTTGTTGGTCCTTAAAGTTGCCTTTGTCAGGAATCCTGTCACAGCAACCAGACAAGTAATGGATAAAAAAGCAGGACCAGGAAGTGGGGCTGCTGCTCTGATAGACCTGAACCTGTGGTTCTTTGGGCCATTGGAATTGGTTTATGGGAGGAATATTAAAGACTTTGGAACTTTAGAAAAACCCTTAAACACTGTAAGCAAATCTTAATGGGGCATTCCTGTGAGAGCTGGGAAGATAAGAATGTTGAGAGAAAAGGGGACAGTGGAGTTCCAGCTTAGGAGGTTTCAGAGGGAACCACTGACTTTATCAATAACTGAGCTAGAAGTCATCCACATGTTATTCTGGCAAAGGATTTGGTTGCATTTTACCCATGTCATGAGAACTTGAGTGAAGTCAAATACAGGAGTAATGGACTAGTTAGTCTGATGGAAGAATTTCAGGGCAGGATAGCTTTTGGCTATGGTGTGGCCACCGATTTTTGCTGTCATCTAGATCTAGGTAAGAGACCAAAAGTGAAGCAAAGACATTAGAAATGTACAGTACGTCAAGGAAAGAGCCTGGGCACATTTAAAGTTGCAGTTGAGGCCCTTGTTGTAGAGAGGCTATAAGTATTAAAGACAAACCTATTTGGCACTGGAGCAATGGAAAAGGTGCCCTGAGGACAAGACCCTACCCATCTAAGGCTCTGATTTGTGAAAATGCAAATACATCCCACAGAAGGAAGTCTAAACCAAGAACGTAACTGAAGGCGTTAATGCCCAGGGAAGTGTCTGTGCAGGATACGCTCAAGTTGCTGCACTGTGGTCCAAAGGGCAGGCTACATCCTGAGCTGGCAGTAAAACTTGGCAGTATCATCTACATAGAACAGCTTTCTGAGGCATAAAAGATACAACTGTGTGAATCATGGCATCTTATACTATGGTGTCAGAAAACTGCTGAGTAGGCAAAAAAAAAAACCAAACCTGGCAGTTCCTGAGAGGCCAACTGTGTGAAGCTGTGACAGTGAACCCCAGTTTGGAATGGAGACCCCAGTGAGTTGGAGAGGTCAGAATCATGGCTGTCTGCCAAAGAAAGCTGCACGCATGAAGTGGAACTGGCACATGCTGAGGTAACAAGAGCTTGGGCAGTGGCACTACCCAAGCCCTTTAGGTCACAAATTGGTCCAACAGGAGCCCTATATGCCAATATGGAGCTAAGGGGTTTGGTGTTTTCCTTGTTGGTCTGGTTTTTGGTCTTACTTTGGTCTATTCATTCCTTGTTATGCTCCATTTCTGCCTTTTAAAATAGAATGTTTTCTCTGAGCCACTGGATCCTGGAAGTAGGTAACTTGGTTTGATGTGAGAAAGGCTCAGTTAAGAGGTTACAGTTAAACTTTTCTTCCCCCCGAGACCGGGTTTCTCTGTGCAACAGCCCTGGCTGTCCTGGAACTTGCTTTGTAGACCAGGCTGGCCTCAAACTCACAGATCCAGCAACCCTTCTAGGATGCTCAGTGATCTACTGATAAAAATATAAGAGGTACACATGGAGAGTTCATCACAACACTTTGATATCAACAAGACTAGGCTAACTCAAGCACCAGAAATAAGAAACTAGTTGACAATATTATATCGTCATATGAGGATTGTTCAACTATCACTACAGAATGGACTCTAGGACAGAAATGGGCCCTCTTATCTGTAATTTTACTGCTGCACTTTAAGTTATAATCAGTCACCTTTAGTCTAAAAAATGCTTTTAAGAAAGACTACATCAAGCCTTTAATGCCTGTATTTGTGAGGCAGAGGCAGAAAGCCAGACAGATCTCTGTGAGCACAAAGCCAGCCTGGTCTACATAGTGAGTTCCAGACTAACCAATCTAAGTAGAGACACACTTTCTCAAAAAAACAAAAAACAAAACAAACAAAAATAACCAACCAACCAAATAAACAAAAACTATATCTGCATAACTTTTGTTATAGCACAGCGTGATGTTTTTGCTGCTAAATTTCATTTCAGGTATTTAAGTGTAGTGGTTTGAATGAGATATGTTCCTTATGGTCTCAGGATTTTGAATACTTAGTCCTGTTGGTGGCACTGTTTGGCAAGGTTCAAGGCTCTGGAGGTGTGGCCTCGATGGAGGAAATATGCCACTGGGGTTTAGAGCTGAAGACCTTACCTACTCCTAGTGTGCTATTCACCACTTGCAGTTTGTGGTTCAAGATGTGAGCTCACAGCATCCAGTTCCCACCATCATGCCTGCTACTTACTGCCATGCTTTCCCACCACAATGACTCTTACCCTCTGGAACTGTAAGCTGAGTAAACCCTTCCTTCTAAGTTGCCTTGAACATGGTGTTTTATCAATCAATAGAAAAGTAACTAGTATATCATACATACAAAACTATAGTACAAGCCAGATATGGTGCCTGTTTAAAAAACAAATAAACAAAACAAGTTATCTATTAACAAGAGTCAGGAAAATTCAGGTAGGCAACTAAAATTTACCAAACAAAAGTCTCAGCAACTAAGAAGTTTCTTTCTTCTTTTTTTCCAAGACAGGGTTTCTCTGTGTAGCCTTCTCTGTGCTTGAACTCATAGAGATCCACCTGTCTCTGCCTCCCTAGTGCTGGGATTAAAGGTGTGTGCCATCACTGCCCAGTGCTAACAGTTTCTTAACCTTTATTTTTTTTTAAAGTTAAGAATTTCAGTGTGTTATGGTTTAAATCTTAAACATTCTCCCAAGATTCATGTACTAAGTGTGGTTGCTAGCTCAGGGCACAATGGAAAAGTACAGAACTCTGAAGGGGTAGTTTAGTGAAAGGAAGTGTGGCTGGAGTAGTAGGAATGCCCCTGAAAGAATACCAGGCACACCAGCTCCTTCCCCTGTTTCTCTCTTGGTGACAGATGGTAAGCTGCTTGGTTCTTCTGTGTAGTTCCCACCAAGACACACTGTGCACAGGCTCCAACCAATGGTAATCCACTATGATTGGAAAATATGTCTTTTTCTATGTATTTGTCACAGTTAAAAATGCTAATATAAGGATACAAACCAAGTGAGTAAGAGGCAATTATCTGCAGTCATTCTACACACTACAAAAGAATAAGCAGAATCACTACTTAAAACTTTGCTGACTCTGCTGGGCAGTGGTGGCGCACATCTTTAATCCCAGCACTCAGGAGACAGAGGCAGGTGGATCTCTGGGAGTTTGAGGTCAACCTGGTCTACAAGAGCAAGTTCCAGGACAGGAAGAATCAGGGAAAAACACCAAGGTTGAATATAGTGAAAGTACACCAGGAAAGTGTTATCTGCAGAACTTTAGGATGAAATTGAATTTACCTCTGATAAAGCTGAAGAAAAGTGATTGCAGTTTTTGTGCATCAAATGGTAGGCATTGCCTTTATACTCTTTCCCCAGTTCTTCTACAATCTTTTCTATGTCATCTTCTAGAAAGTCCGTACTCCCTAAAACAACAGCTTCTCTTAAAGAACAAAAAACAAAATAAACAAAGCAGTTTCAATCAGGTTATTTATAATAAGCATTATTAAATACTTGCTTATTTCCAGGTATTTTACAATAAATAAATCAGGGCTAATATGTAGTGATAAGGCGGAGCAGGCCTGCTTTTCATCCCGCCCAGCTCCCGCACGG
>LOJH01015582.1:11933-23358 GCA_001685095.1 Ellobius talpinus | reverse complement strand
GGGTTAATATAAGCTACAAGAGCTAATAAGAAGGCTGAGCTAATGGGCCAATCAGTTTTATAACTTATGGAGATCTCTGTGTGATTTTCTTTGGAGCATGTTGGCTGTGGGGTACTGGGTGGGACAGAAACCCCAACAAGCAGGCCCCTTCATGTTACACCTTCCAGTGCCCCTGTCCCTGTGCCATGACAGCCATGACGAACTATATCCTCAAACTGTATCCAAAGAAGCTCTTCTTGAAGTTGCTTTTGACAGGTATTTAATGCCATCAATGAGAAAAGTAGCACAGACACTAATAGATAATGAACAGAAAATAGATGTGACCAACCTTTCCTGTTGGCAAAACTAATCAACATAGCAAAGGAAAGTTAGTTCATTTCTCAAAGAAGTCTTTATTCAATTCAGTGTCACATTCCATTTTGCCCAGGATCCTCATGACATGACATCTTGGGAACAACAAGGTCCTGCATCCTGGGCCTCTGATTTTCTTTTGGCTAAAGCAATGTCTTCTGTTATTTCTATGAAGATTTCTGATAGAATTAAGAGGGAAATCTCTCAGCCTTCAACTAGCGGTGTGGTCTGTTCTTATCACTGAACATCCTCTTAAACCTCAAACAACCTGGGTGTGAAATGGGACAAAACAACCCAAAACCTCCCTCAAAATTATATTTGTGAAAATACTTGGGAAGGACTGGGACTCAAATACTGACAGCCAGGGTAAACTCCTATGACGTGCTGACTACTTTGCACTAAGGGACTCTGAGGCTTGAGGAGCAAGTAACAGTCTTCGTACCAAGGTCTATCTTAATAAGTCCACCTCTCTTATCTTCCATGTCCTGTCTTCTTCACAGAAGAGGGTTCAAGAAACCAGAATTCCTCTTCCCCAAGGCGACTAATGGAAACTAGAACCTTTTCCCATAAACCAAGCCATACTACCACAAGACACATTATTCTGATCTCACTCTGCCTGTGTAAGGGGTAGTCATAGGGACATTCTGGCCCACCAATGTCTGACAGTTACAGGTCTTAAGACCCTCATTCCAAAGGGCTCTAGCACTATACCTAGGAGGAAAGAACTCAGCATGTTTTCCCATTTTGCATTCTAAGATTGGGTTAGATTCTTTCTATTCAATCAAGATGAGGTTTTGCTCTCATTACCAACTCTAAGCATAAGCAGACATTTAATTTTTGGTTTTGGATCTTCATTCTGAAAGCTTCCATATAAAGCTTATATAGTCATATAAAACTATGATTAATACATTTGCCATGCTTTTCTCTTACTAGCCTGTCATTTCTTATGGGGATGACAGCCATGACCCTCATGATGGGAAAGGAATGGCATCCCCTTTCTTCCTTTACAAAAGCAAGCAAACAAACAAAAACAAAACAAAAAAACCCACAAGAAATAACTAAAATGTTTGTAAAACAAACATTCCATGGAATTGCATCTCTCACATTCCCTTTCATCCTTTTTTCTCAAATACCTGTGGGTATGCCTATTTGCAGACATACCAACTAATTTGCAAGCAAGAGTCCAGGTTGCTAAAAATATAGTTGGAGGAAAAAAAAGTGACATCTAACCCCCACCATCATATACACTAAAATCTCAATGGAATGAAGAGATTTGGGGCTCTGGGTTGGGTGAACATCTCAGAATACAGTGAATTAGTATCTAGCACAAGGACAAAGGGGAACTGTAAGACAGAAGTGCATAATTTATTGGCCATTTTGGCTGCAGGGTTCTCATTAAAGTGAGTATAATTAACAAATCTCTTTGCAGATATGAGATACAAAGATGCCACAGCCATAAACTCAAGGGAGGGATGTAGCAGAGCACTTCTCTCTGACTCCATTGACTCGGTGATCTCAAGCCCAGGCTACGGCCTCTTTATGGCTCAGTCTATCTCAGCAGAGAAATGGCTGCTAACCTCACGGGATCAGCGTTAGGCTGGATGGCAGAGGAAAACAGGTTCACCCAAAGAAAAGACTCAGAGCAGTGATGCATGAAGTCCCAAGTTAACCCCCTCCAAGAGAAATGGTGATGTCACAAAGCAAATTGTCTATGGCATGGTGGGCTACAGGGGGAGAAAGAAGGGATAGCAAGCAGCAAAATGTGCTTTGTGGTACATACTCCTGTGAATGAGCAACGAATGTGTTGAGAAGCTGCCTTGACATGTATGAGCTTTCAAGAGGCCTCAGGACTCTTCCTTGCTGTGCCCACCCACACACTCTACTCTCTGAGAGGCAAAGTGTACTGCCTGCTAGCTCAAATGGTAGATATTGGATATTGAATGGGCTGGAAGTCAACTACCCATTTTTCCTTTCCCCCTTTCCACCTCTCATCCCTTGAGGAGTTTGTAGGAATCAAGAAGCATCCTCAGAGAAGTGTCAGGTCAAGAGCAGGTTAACACTGTGCCTACAAACCTAAGAGGAAGGCAGGTTAGAAGAATGTCCAATAGACTATACTGTCCTGACTGTCTGTCTTTGCTAAATGTGACGTCTCTACCACAGAGCTTCCAAGAGCAATTGAAAGCATTCTGTTGTTACGCCATCGCGACCTGGACGAGAAGCATGCCTTCAACAGTGAAATGACATTTGAGAAACAAGGATTTCGCTCTGGGATTAAGAAAGAGCTTTGTGCGATTCCCTGATAGCCCTAACTCTACCCCACCCCCACCCAGGAACACGTGAAAGATGCCAATAGAGGGAAAGGTGCCAGATAATTGTCAGAGAGGATTAGTGTGATCAGTGACCAAGCTGTGAGCCTTCAGTCTCCTGGCAAACCACATGGAAAGCAAAGCCAGTTCCAGGAATCTGGTTCTAAGGCAAATGGAGAAGTGGCCTTCATCCCAGGGTGGCTGGATTTATGCAGCACTTAGTACCCCATATGAGCAGACCTATTTTTAGGATAGACCCAAGAGAGGGCACATTGCCTTCTCTTTTATCCTGTGATAAAGACCAGACATACAAAGTCAAGGCAAGCCATAAACAAAGTAACCATTAAGGGATTTAGATTAGGGTATGTAATTGCCCCATTCTTACCCCCAACTGAATTTCAAATGGGTTCCAAAGCTTTGAGAGAGCTCAAATGGTTCAAATGGTTCAGGGCACAGCCATAGCCACGGAGAGGTGGGGAGCAGAAGGGAACTGAGCCAGTGCCATAATTCTAGCCACATTTCAACTGAAGAAAAGGTAGGGAGAAGACAACAGACTGATTCTAAGGAAGGTCATGATTCTGCAGGTCAATGCTCACAGAGATTAATGAATGAATGAATGAATAAATAAATAAATAAATACAGATAAATAAATAAATAGAACAGACAAAAGACAGCAGTGGAAATGGATCTGATGGCCAGAGTGAGAATGTGGGAAAGAGGAAAACACTTCTTAAGAGCCACGCCTTCCCCAACCCCGCTCCCCCGCCCTGGCCAGGTAAAAATTGTCACCATGTGTTTATTTCCTTGGTTGCTCTTCAAATTACTCAGGCGCGCTATTATATTGTTTTTCTTGGTCTTTCTGAAGGGGTCCCATTGTCTTTTATAAAAGGTTCCATTCTACAGATGCAGCGTGACTTTGACCTTGACTGTTTTAAACCAGCAACTGAGTACTGTCTTCTCTAGTTCTGAGTATAAGGACCCACTGCAAAGGCAGGCTTGCCTTCTGCTTTCAAAGCTCTGTTTGTTTGTTTCTGTTTTTTGTTTTGTTTTGTTTTTGTGTGTATTTTTTGTATTTTTCTTCTTGCAAAATCTTGCTTGCATGAATAACATTATTTGGAAATTGCATATCCCTCCAAGAAGGATTCAGAATTCTCTCTTCTATTCTTCACGTCACATTATACTCTATGAAACAATCCTCTCTCTGAGTAAGTTTCTGATCTCATATCTTATTTCTTTAGTAGCTTGCTGAAGTGTTGAATTATTTCAAGGATTGGACCTCTGTTTCATTCTGATTTATCTGATGAATCATTACCTACAAAATCCAATTCTTTATTGTTTCATGGTCACAAAGGACCGGGTTATTCATCTTCCTGCTGTCAATTCTCTTAGTCTGTTAAAACATATTAAGGACTGAGATCATGTGACTGGGACTATAGCCCACATCGCCGCCTGGTGGCAGCATCCACAAATTACAGTATAAAGATGTAAGACAAGATTTTGGACATTGCCATTTGAAACTTGAATTTTAAAACAGGGATGACAAAAAGCATCACTTCTTTACGATCATCGTGGCAACAGATTCTGATATCGATGGTTAGCAGATAACCTCAGAGATATTTTCAATTGGCTCAGTTATTCAGTTTCTCCCACTGTGTTCAGAATTAAAGGAATTGATCCCTACACTTATAATTGAATGCGCTTTCTCCGACATAAGTTCCCTAGTTTAAAAATGTATTGATAATACAATTTCTTTTCCATAAAGAGTTCCTGCACTTGTTGCTTAACTAATGAATCCACCAAATGAAGACAAGGTACTAGACACTGCATTGTAATTTTCTTAGATTAATGCACATGTCAATCATGTAGACAATCTAACTTTTTACCAAGCTAGCACATTTATACGATCAAGGTAGTTAGTGTGTCTTATCAAAATAAAGCTTAGGTAGAGTAGTTGCTGTACATTTTAAATCTACATTCAATATAGATTCAGGATTAGACATATTTATTTGGTATAACATATGAGGATACCATTTTCCAAGAATTAAAACTAACCCTTCTCAACCAGAATATTTTATCAAACACAATACCTTTGTCCATAGCCACATGGAAAACAGTGACATGATATGAAAGGATAGCTATCAGAACGCTGCTAGATAATCCTCCATATCTTTCTCGCACCATTAGAATTCCCTTTTCGTTCCTCCACTCCGTCTCTCAATATTCTAGAAAGTATATTACAGATGAAATAGAAAAAGCCATTCTGCGTACACTGCCTGCCACTCTGAAGAAAATGTAGCCTATATCTCTATTCAGATACATAATGTGACTCCAAAGTCAGGCTGCTGCAGGAGATAAGAATTCCTGAAAGTAAAACAAAATGTTTTGAAGATAAGAACTTGCCTACTGAATCTCACCCCAGTCTGAGTTTCACTCTGCCTATCTGTGAGCGAGATTTGCTCTGAAACTTCTGAGAACTGCCACACGTCTGCCCTCTCTTTCCCCTAATCTGTTCTGCAGATGGTCCTCAGATTATGGTCTTTACCATGGCAGCACATATCACTTTTACCTGCAACTTTGTAGATGTGCATCCTTCGGCAGAATGCAATCTACCTTCTTATTTTAACAGTGAAGACAGCGGAGACCAGGCTGCCCTCCTTCACTTGCTGTGTTCTCTTTACCTACTAGCCTGGATACTCTTTTCCAGGCTCAAATAAGCTCCGTGGTTTCCCAGACATGTAGATTTTGATTGAGGGGTTTAAGTCCAAGCCTGAGCTTCCATCTTGCTACCAGATTTGATGTGATGCCAGCACTGTGTATCGCAGGATCCCAATCTGAACACCAGGGATGGAAAGCTCGTCTCAATAAGATCATTCACCTCCTTCTCTCACCCTGACATTTACGACCTTTAAGATTTCTTAGCTTATTCTTTAAAAATTAATTCTGAGTCTCTCACCTTGCTAACATTTGTCCTAGTCTTTCTAGCTCTGTGATTTTCAACTTGGCTGAACAGTGAAGTGACCTAGGGGTTGCAGGGCATTAAGAGCCAGTTGAACAAGTAAATGCCAGGTCAATTAAGTCAGACACGGGTTGAGACAAAGAAGGCATCTGCATTTTGTTCCCTTAGAAACCTTTAGATGACAGCAATGTTTAGCCAAGTTTGGGAACCACTGGATTTTGGATAAAGTCATGTATTATTTCAAAGCCTTTTTCTTAAACCCGTGTTTGATTTGATTTGCTGTAAAATATTCTTGTCTTTGGAGCTGAATTCTCTCTTGCTCCCCTGCCCACATTTTGAAGCCAGATTGTTTCCCACCTCTTGGCTTGATAAAGCCCTTAACACTTGTGATGCAGTAATTTAAATGTAAGTCCCCATTCAATTATCAGATTTACCGTGTACCATCTTATTATGTATACCTGGATCATCTTGGGTTTGTATTTGGAGCACCCTTGGGCCTTAGTTTTCTTATCTATTAACTGGAAACAATCTCAACTATATTATGAGGTATATTTAATGATTACATGAGATGAATGATATAAAGTACTGAGTGCTGGCTCAGTGTCTACTCAACAAACGCTAACCATTATTATTATTAATTAGCCTTCTTTGTATGTTTCACATTGTACAATATAGCAGTAAGCAGTCAATAATCATTTGCTGGATGAATAAGTCAATAAATGATGGAGAATAAATCATACTTAATTGCTCTAAAATAAACCCATAGCAGCCGGTCTTGGGCTACAACATTCCAGTTAATGTATGTTAACTATTTACAAGTGCTCTCTGGCATCTTTGTGGCCAGTGACTTTGTGAATTCAGATCTGAGTGAAGGCAGATGACTTCCTCAAAAGACAACAGATCTGAGAAAGATAATGGCCCTCGCTCCAGAAAGGTCTCATTCTCTTTAGTATGTATCCACTAAAATTCACCATACTATTCATATCATTGGACGAGCTGCTTGATCATGCTCCTATCTAATGGCTACATTTCAGATTTAACCCAATGTTGGTGAGGACGGTATTTCATAATCTTGAGAATTGCATCAATACCTTTGATTAATGGACATTGCCTCACCCTCCACTTGAAGGGACATGGCTGACATCACCAGAAACACAAACTTTGCAGCTTTCTATTCATTCTCATACCAGCAGAGCATTTAATCACTATGGGACTGTGAAAGCAAGGAGGTTACTGGAGATTGTAGCCACACTACATAAAGTGATGGAATGGGTGAAGTCTGACTATTACCAGCGTGAACAGAGCCTTTTTATTGGAATCCATCCTGGTGGAATGAATAGACTCTGTTCTGTTTATTGATTACACCCTGAGTATTGAGGTAGAGGTGGCAGGAGCTGCCCAGGAAAATACTCAGACGCCATTATGCGCCTTTCATTTTGGCAGGGCCAGATAATCAGTCAGAAATTCACTTTTAAATCCTAAACAACATGTTCAATAGCCTTACATCCCACAAGGACAAAATCACACAGAAATAGAAATGTCTTAAGTCACTTGTATTCAAGCCCCTTTCACTAATGCTCAGACTGCCATCCCAGTTCACACACCATTGAACTTCACCGGAGGAGCATCTCTCAGGTCCCCGTGCCCTCTGCTCTCTTCCTACACAATCAATAGGATTTTAAGAATTCTATCTGATCATGGCACTGTCGAATGACTTCCTATGCTACTCTGAATAAAAGTCAGGTTCCTTGTGGTATGGCAAGGCCACAGCTCATGGAGCTTTTCCTAATCATCTGACCCCTCGCTCTACCTGTACCCCTGCAAAGCAGTTGCAAGGCTCTCTCCCTGCACCTAACAATAAAGTCCTCTCTCTTTCCCTACTGACCTGGGCACCTCTTTTTAGGGAATTTGTGACTCTTTCCTTACCTGCCCCCAGGTACCCATTATTCTTTATTTTGTCCTTGACAGTTACGCAGCATCTTTAAATATTTATTGTTTCATTCGTTTACTTGTTTGACAAATGTTTTCACAGAACCCTCTTCAAGGTGTGGAGACCCTGAGTCTCATGGTCATCTTGCTCACTGAGCAGTTCAAGGCAAAGTTTTTTTTTAAATAAACAAGTGTACTCAACAACTTGCTTATATTTGTAAGTACTATTTATGCACGCAACACTCAGTTTTAAAAGGAGCTTTACCAAAAATGTAGCACTTCTCGCTCAATGAAAACAAATATTCAGAGGGATTTACTGTACCTAAATGGTAATGAGTTTTCTGTTGCTTAGGACTATCAGCTAGCGCACGTTTTCAACCAGCAATATAAAAAAGCATTAAGACTTGTTACTGTTGAAGGCATTGATACCAAAGAGAGGTGTCATGAACACCAGGTCTTTCCATTCACGTCCTGATGCTTTCATAACTTTGCATATTCATGTCTTGCTGCGCTGTATGTGTGTTTTACTGTTCATTTGCCAACATCCAACTATATCAGTTTTAATGACCATTGGGCATGGACTTACTTCACTAACTTAATTTTTGTGAATATATTTGTTCAATTGGAGCCTCTGGTTTGCCCCTACATAGTCCAGATGACATACCCCCTCCAAACCCTGCCCTCGGAGGGCAACCTCAGTTCTGCGTTCTTGGCTGTTACTGTAGTTTTCTTCTCTAAAAGTTGTCAATTGTCCAAGTCCCCGCCTAAACATTTAAGTTTTTGACCATACCTGGGCACATACCCAGCTTACACTTGGCATGCCATCAGCTCTTGCCTACAGCCCATAAAATCTTCCTCCTTCTGTTTGTGTGTGCAACTCCCCTGGTGCCAATTTCAAGGACTGGAGGAACCGCCCAGAAGTTGCTCTTTAAAAAAAAGAAAAGAAAGAAAGAAAAGACTGATTTATTGATTATGTATACAGTGCTCTGCCTGCATGTATGCCTGAAGATAAGAAGAGGGCATAAGATCCTTTTACAGACAATCGTGAGCCACCATGTGGTGGCTGTAAATGGAACCCCTGGAATAGCAGCCAGTGCTCTTAACTGCCGAGCCATGTCTCCAGTCCTCTAAGAGTTGCTCGTAACAAACTTATAGTAGTTATATTTTAATTTGGCTTAATTTGGCTTACCATGGTGATGTCGAAACTCATTATGGGCGGCAAAAAATTCTATTAATATTATTGTTAGTTTTCTTTTATCATAAAAATAATTCCTGTGACAACTTAAAAATGTAGAGAGAAAGGTTTATTTTGGCTCCAAGTTATGGAAGTTTCTCGCTCTGGTCAGTTGCACCTATTGCTTTTGGTTGGTAATGTGGCATCATTTTGTAGCAAAGACTGAGTGGTGTGGTAGGTGTTTACCACATGGTGGCCACAGAACTAAAAGGAGAGGTGAGGGCAATATCCCTTTGGAGGACATTTTTTCCAAGGAAATGACACACCCTCCCTCTCATTTTCTTTCTTTTTTCTTTTCTTTTTTCCTTTTTTTTCTTTCTTTTTGGTTGTTTATTTGTCTTTTGTTTTTCTAAGAGAGGGTTTCTATGTACAACAGCCTCATCAGTCCTGGCACCCACTCTGTCAACTAGGCTGGCCTCGAACTCACAGAGTCCCATCTGCCTCTGCCTCCAGAGTACTGTGTTTAAAGGCATGTACCACGATGCCTGACTTTGTGGGCTCATCTCTTAAAAGTCCACCACCACCTCTTAATGTTCCCAGAGTCTGAGGACTAGACCTTAAATATGTAGATCTTTCCGGGGGGGTGGAGAATTTAAGAACCAAACAATAGCAACATTAAAAAATCTAATGCTTTAATTATGAATAATTTAGACAATTTTTTAGGAAATGTGGTATATGCGTTCATGTTGTGCAGGCTCAGAGTGCACCAAGGACGTGACTCTGTTTCCATTTTTACAAGTGTATTACTGTGGCCCATCAGAAAGTTAGGCAATGACACTGGAGGTGTGAGATTAGGCCCATCGCTTTCACAAGTGAGAAAATGGTAGGTGATCCCCAAACTAATGAGGGTTGAACTGTCTACTCTCTTTATTTTAGGTAGTGCTTATTCCTAGAAGCACACTCTCATATTAGGCTCAGACACACATAATCTTCTTTACAGGATTTGTGAATTAGAAAAGGGAAGAGATATTTAAGAATTGGAGCATGGAGCAGGCGAGATGGCTTAGCATCTAGAGTGCCTTACTACTCTTACAGAGGACAGAATTTGGTTGCTAGCGCTCACCGTGGGCAGCACATAATTAGCTGTACCTCCAACTCCAGGAAAATGTGCCTTCCTTTTCTGGCCTCCACAAGCACAGCCCTCCCTCCACCCCAGTACACAGATACACACACAAGGACACACAGGCAGACACAGGACACCTCCTCCGACATACACGCACAGACAGACGTAAAAAATAATAAATTGGAACAGAAGTGTCATTAAAATTATTCATATATATACTTTTTCTTTGAAATATATGTATTTGAAATACATATCTAAAAAGGTGTAAATAATGAACAATCTATGGATAGCATGTTTTGAAGCATTCTGATTACATTATGCTCAGTGATGATATTCTCTGTAATTCTTTTTAATGACAGTGTGACTTTAGCAATGTGTTCTGTGTCACAATGACTCATCTATTACTGCTCCCTTCTAGCTTAAGTAGACTAACCTATTACAGATTCTTGCTTTTAACTCTATTTGGTAACTTATCCTTAATCCTTATAAAACATGATAATAAAACCCCTTAATCAGGCTCTGAGCAGTGGTCTGCCCTCTCTGGTCATCAATTTGTACCTTTTTTTCCCCATCCCTTAAAATCATAGAAGACATGGCAGGTGTGTTGGGGATGGTACAGCTGTGTTATTTCTTGAAACAGCTGGGGGCAATTTGTCCAAAGCAAAGCTGTCCTTTCTAAATATCGCAAGTCCTGTGTAAGTAGACATAATGGAAGCCCTGTACCCACAGTTATTGATTTGGCTCATTGACAGCTGAGGTGTTTAATATATCCATCCTCTTTGTGATGCCATTTTAAAACTCTGAGGATTAGGAAGGCAATTTTCTCGAAGGGATTCTTCTGAGAGCAAAGGGCAACTCACCCTGTATGGGTGAGGGCTCCGACAGAAACTTAAGTGAGGAGAACGGAGCTGGGGAGCCGTCAGATATGTTCTAGCCTGCCACAAATAATGATTTTTAAAAAGCCCCAGAAGAATGCGCTTTGCTGCTTTACATAATGCTATAATGCATTAACTCATGTGATAGGACTGCCGAGAGTTTATTTATTCATTTATTTCTGCCTCGGGCAAACAGTGGATAAATGCTTACAATAGTAGGTTACCAGGTGTTTCGGCGACACAGATTAGTAAGACCCCTCCTTGTGCAGGAACTGTTTAACTGCTTGCCTAGTTCTAGCCCACATGGAAATTGTCACAAAGTCTTTAGTGATTTGCGGAGAACAACAAAAACAATGGCAGAAATTTTTTATGCAGTCATATTTAGATCAAGGGAGGATTTGGTGCACTTGTGCTGGTAATCAGCTTACAAGAGAAACGTCAAATGTGTATTGACTAGAATTTATCTTGTATGAGATTCTTACCCGTATTCATGATTGTTCGTTATTTTAATTATTTACCTGATCAGAAAAAAATTACAGGATGGTATTCAGCTGCTACAATGAGTGTACCCTACGCCAATCCAGAGTAAATACTTTAGCGTTTGTCTTTATTGGTTTGTGTGGTTACACCTTCGTCTACTGAGTGAAGCTATAGTTTGTTTTTTTCCCTTCCTTCCTTCCTTCCTTCCTTCCTTCCTTCCTTCCTTCCTTC
>LOJH01015582.1:0-11887 GCA_001685095.1 Ellobius talpinus | reverse complement strand
TTCCTTCCTTCCTTCCTTCCTTCCTTCCTTCCTTCCTTCCTTCCTTCCGTTTTTTCTTTGTGATACATTGTCCTGTGTGTTTGGCAACTCACTGACCTCAATGGATGTAAACGAGGCTTGAAATGTTAAGCAAACTTGTAATATCAAAGGTTTTCATAACAAATAATTTTGTCCCAAGAGGATCCTAGAGAGATTACGGATGTGCACAGTGTCTAAAGTATCCACCAGTAATGTGAGATATCCCAGCAGTCAATGGATAATTAACAGCTCATGCTAGGAATACGAAGAAAACGCAGCAAGTTTACCCTGCCCTTGTAAATAGATTCAGAGAGCTTTTCTCAGAATTAGGTCCATATGAAACTAACTGAATTCACAACCCCAAATAACTGCAGACATCTGTCTGCTAGCTTTTATGATTAGGCCTTGAGGTAGTATTTTCCTGACAACTACAGTAGGAACAATTTGCTAAGCACAGCTGAGAAGCAAAATGTATAAGGCTGGGCTTTCAAACTAGCCCCTGTGAACTTATCTCAAAACCCTGTGAAGTAAGTTTTTCTTAACTGTAATGCTAAACTGATTTCAGGGTATGTTCACAGAGCTCTTCTGTGCTCCATGTGGAAGAATTTCTGACTCTGGGTGCTGCGGCAGGGAGGGAGGCAAACAGCATGTCACCCAAACCCGTTCGAAATCAAAGTTGGTAAAGAAAGTCTTCGGGGTTGTCTCCTTTATGAGACAAGCCTACAAGGACACATATGACATCCATGGTCTAAGGCGGTGTTGCTGGAAGCCAGTTTGCCTTTGTTATAATGCGGCCAGGAGATTCTCAACCTGGAGGTCGGACTCTTGCGCGGTTCACAGGGGTCGCATTTCAGAATCCTGCATGTCAGCTATTTATATTACCATTCATAGCAGTGGTAAAATTATAATTATGGAGTAGTAACAAATAATAGTTTTTTTTTAATAGTCAGGGTCACTACAGCATGAGGAACTATATTAAAGGGCCACAGCATTAGGAAGGAATCACCCAAATAAGGCTACACAGCAGCAAAGGGCAGACAGAGCACTAGTGCTCTCTCTCTCTCTCTCTCTCTCTCTCTCTCTCTCTCTCTCACTGAAATTTGTCTCCCTGGGGAGCACTGATGATGTCTGGTGACACTTGGGGCTTTAAATGGGACTGGTGCGAGGTCAGGAGTAGGTGGGTACTAATGTCACCTACTACCAAGTTACAGAAGTCAAGTAGGCAACTGAATGTTCTCCAACATGAATGCTCCCTCTCCAGAGACCAATACTTCTGAGTTTGAGAAACATAGGTATAGAACTTCCTTGATGACTCTAATGAGCAGAAATTTAGAAATGAATTGTCTATATAATGACCTAAAACTGGAGACTCTTCTTGACTTGGTCCATGGAGGGCTTGTTTAAGACCACAAACAAAGATGCTGCAGCTTGAGTTAATCAGTATAAACATGTAGAGGCAATGGAGGTTCCTTACGAGTGCAGGCCGAGATCAGCCAATCAATTGTATCTGCTTTTCATCCATCACGAGGGGCAATCTATCCCCCAGGAAGTGACACTGGGAGGTGACATTTCAAAGGACTAATGCTCCAGCAAGGCACGTGCTGTTTCATTGATGTAACCTCATTCCTGCAAGTACCATTATTTAGTTAAGGTTTATAAAGCATTCTGGAGATTGAAAATGCCATATAAATGCTAAGCATTGTTACTATCTTTCCGAGGAACAGCTTCTGTGAGCGATGTCACGGTGCAAAAACACACAGGGACACATCACTTTATCCCCATTTGTGGTTCTGAGGAGAGGTTACCATAATAAGTAATTCACATTGTGCCATCTCCTCCGCACTCCAAGTTAAAACAAATTAAATAAAGCTTAATTAGACAGTGTTTTATGCACTCCAAAAATGCAGCTGATTGATATTCTAAGTAAATACAGGTTAGTTGCTAGAGAAAGAATATTGAAAAGCTTCCAGAAACATAAAATTGAGGCTGCATTTCTGTCATATTAAACATATGCACCAAACAGATTAAAATCCCTAAACATTGCTTATTTTTTCCAGTGGGGTCTCTCCCTCTCCCTCTCTTTGGTATTTATACTTAACACATTATATATTGTAACATTTCCCATGTTGAAATGCTTGCCATTCTGGCATTTTCACTTCACTAAAATTTGCTTTTCATTATGCAGAGAAGGGTCTTTTACCACACACTGTGTGGAAAGAAAGAACAATAAACAAGCAAATAAGAACCTTTTTTAAATCAGACCTAGTAAAATACTAATTGTAGAAACTGCCTGAAATAATCACGGATGCCGTTGTAAATTATTTCAGATTTAATCTCTGATGGTGGAGACTTTCCGAAATGGCAAATTCTCTGTGGGATTTTGATTCAGGTAGGAACTGTCACCCTGTCAATAGACGCACTAGTCACATCCCGACTGTCACGCCTAAGGACTGGAAGAGATACAAATACAAAATGGCAGCAGTAATGATTCCATCATCAGAGAACACAGGCAGACAAGGTCTACGCTTGCCTGCGTGCACTGATTGTGTTTTTCTATCAGCTTGTTTCTGTTTCATTTTTTATAGGAACCTACAGGAAAACAAAGTTTTTCAACTTAACACAAATTGCCGCTCTTTTGCCTAGTCCTAGTCAAATTCTTTGGCCTTCTCCCTCACTACTACTTAAGTTATGGTTTACGCCATCAGAGACAGGAGACTTAAGTCATAGATTTTAGAGCACAAGCAAATTAATTTCATAAAGAAAAGGAAGAATGTGTCTACTATGGAAATGCTAAAATCACAGGGGGAGCTAATGTTTCTGCTAGCTTACTCTACAGACAACAAATTATTTAGGTATTAGAACCATGGTACAATATGTCATCAAGGTGAGAGAGAGAGAGAGAGAGAGAGAGAGAGAGAGAGAGAGAGAGAGAAATTAAGAGGGCAGCTGAGAGAAACATACCTAACAATATTGCTGGGAAGCTGTAATATTTTCTACTTCTGTATAATTTCTGTATTTATTATTCTTAAAATTTTCTCTTACTTTGAATCATATATAGTTGCTAGCAACATGGGCACTTTCTTATAAAAATCAGAGTCCTAATCTGCCCCCGTCCTTGTTCTTTGACATTCAAACTTTGAAAACAAGGACCCAGTGACAGATAGGAGTGGAGCTCTTCAATGGAGAGAAGATCAAGGCATTAAGAATTGGGAAAGTAATTAAATTCTTCTTCATTCACATAGTCCAACTTTTCATTTCTACATCTTACCAAATAAGTAAACATTTTCACAAGTCTGTGGAGTGGCCACTTTTCCAGAAAGATTATCCAAGAACTTGTCATTAGTGTGACATGAACACATGCAGAACTGTAACTGAAATCATCAATCAGCTACTTATATTTGGTATATTATTCATAGAGCCATCACCAAGTGTTGCTATTTAAACACTTTATTTGTCTATAAAGTACACACCATATTATTCATTTAATTTTTGCAGCAAATTCATGGAGTTTTGAAAGGAAATCTGAGCTTTTGTCTAGTGTCTTCTCACCTCATTATGCTTATTCTCAGCTCTAGGGCACATTCATTGGGTGCTCTGTAGACTTCCCTGTGTGTCTCAGATGCATGGGATTGTTGAGTTATTTCATTTAGCATGGTTTCAAGTGCATCCATGTCACAGTACCTACACTCCATTCCTCCTATGACCAGGTAGTATTCTATGGTTTCTGAATATCGCATTTTTGGTTATCCCTCAGTGATGGACTATTGAGTTGTTTAAAACTTTGGGCTACCATATAATAATACTATAAACGCAGTATATATATGCCTCCCTGGGTTCTGGGAATAAAGGCATGTGCCACCATCACTAGGCTATTTGAATTATTTTTTTATAGATTCACAGTTCATGAATAACAGTTTAGTGAAAATCTTCACAGGTACACATTAATCATTAACAATGGAAGACACACTTCTGTGAGATTTAACTCTTACCCATAGAATATCAACTTTTCTTTCATTCTAGTTTCCTGGAAACATAGACTTTCTTAAATCTATATATTATGGCATTCGTGGAAAATTTATCTCAATCCTTAAGGGTTCTTGAAGTTAACATCTGGATTCATTGTCTGCTTATATTCTCATTTATCTCAAGATTTCCTATATATAATCTAGAGATGCCACCATTTACTCCCTGTTGACTTTGTTGTTGTGTTGCATGGTTTAGTTGCAGAGAAATCCAATATTCTCAAGTGTGAGGTCAAACCAGAGCAATAATTACTAATTTTGAGTAGAGTTTCTCTGTCCCCTTTTCTCTTGATTGCATCCGTTGATTACTGTAAGAATTCAGAAGCTGCTTTGACTCAGATAATAGAGAGATTCCATTTTCCCACCTATTTGCTATTTCTACCTGGAGGACCCTCTCCCAATATCCAAGTGGCTGGATCCCTCATTTGTTGAACTGTCATTGCATTCCAAGGCCAGACCTGCAATTGTAACCCCATTTCAGAAGCCCTAAAAGATCTATTATTTCTGCCCCATTTTTCTCTTAAGTACTTGTGATCACTTAAGTTTTCTCCCTTAGCTCTGCTTACCTTTCATCTCTCCTACTAAGTTTTCAGCTCCAAGAGTGCATGGATTGATGGATGATGCTTAGGGTGGGAACTTAGAGCCCAGGAAAGGGTACTGTACTTAACAATCTGTTAACATTTGCTGAATGAGTCAAATAGTTGTGGAACAAATTGGCATGGGCAAAACATGAAATACTTAAGACTTAGCTCCTCTTGAAGGGAAAGGAATCATAATAAATCAACTTGCCAAGTTTATCTCTGATAAAAACTCATTTAGAGGCTAATCCTCTTTTTAACATGTGAAGTATTTGTACAGTTAACATCATTTTATTTAAACTTCTGTTGTAGAGTATTCTCCTAGGGCATTTGGCAACGTCTAGTTAAGTCTTTCATCATGAAACATCTCTACCCCTTCTTCCTCTGCTCTCAGAATGTATCCTGAAGACATCCATTGTAATCACCTCCTCACTGTTCATTGTAGCTTTTGCAAGCCCTAAACTCAATGACTTGCCTGTCTTAATATTTGAATTAATTAAATAATAAAATGCTTTATATCATCATTTTTATGTAAAATTGCAGTATCTTCACTATATTCTACTGTGTTGAAGAAGTTTAAGTACAAATTATTTATCCACATACTGTTAGTCATCATTTATGAAGTCATTTTTTTCAAACATTTCATACAGATATCTTCTTCTGGTGAACATACATATTTTACTTTTTATTTCCAATCAGTACATGAATACTAGACTTTTTTCTTGTTTCATTTTTCTTGGCTACAATTCTTAGTATGATATTGAATGGAAATTAACCCCAGTATGCTTCTTATATCCAACTTCAGAGGAGTGCTTGCTGTAGAAAAGTGGGCAATGATTCATTTATTTATATTTGTGTATAACTTTTCCAAAAGTGAAAAGTACTTCTAGGTTGCTAAGCTTCATCGCAATGAAGATGCATTTTATTTAAAAATTTTGGTGTCTCTTATGATGATTACATGCTTTTCTTTGTTAATACATTGTTCATTGATTTCCAAGCATTAAATAAACCTTGATTTAATGACTTAAGTTGGCTCATCAGGCATTATTCTTTGTTAAAATGCTCAATTTGAATTGCTAATAATTAAGGTTGTTTTCATCTATTTTTATGGGTGATTTCTGCCATAAGTTTCCTTTTCTCCTCAGAACCTTTCTTATGGTTCTGCTACAAGGGTTACACTGGACTCACAAGTGGAGAAATAGTTGCCCCTTTTTCTCAGCTTGGGAAAAATTGGTGCTGAACTGTCCTCATTTACTCATGAAACATTTGGTCAAATTTTCTGGGTTTTGAACTTAAGTTTTAAAGACCTTAATTTATGATTGAATGTCTTTAATAATTACTGACATCATCATATATTCTATTTCTTCTCATATATAGATCTGTCTGATCTATATATTTATCTTTATTGGCATAATATTGTCATAATTTTAATCACTTTATACATACAGACATGCAATATTGACCCCCTTTCAATTCCTGGCATCAGTTATTTGCTACTTCAGTCTTTTTTCTTGATTATTATCAACATAAATTTATCAGTCTTTTGATTCGAAGATTGACTGGCATTACTAATACTTATTTTATACTTAATTTGGCTTTGATCTTTCAAAGTTTTTTCAATTTATGTTCAATTTGACATTATTTTCTAAATTCAGGAATAGTTTTTCAGGATTATCTTCCTTTCTAATAAGTGTATTTACTGACATAAATTAACGTGTAAAAATGGGCTCTCCTGTAGCCCATTTTTATATAACATGATCATTACTCAAGTCTAAGTGCTTGAATTCCTTTCTTGATATCTTTTTATATCCCATGAATCTCCTATAAGAATATTTATTAATTTACACATGTTGTGGTTTAATTATTTTCCTTCAGTTCCATGTATTGAAAGCTTAATCCCTATTATCAGCGGGTGTAGTCTGTAAGAGGTGTTGAGGTCATGACCATTCTGTATCCTACTGGTTGTTACAGAGACACCTTCTCCCTCCCTCCCTCCTTCTCTCTCTTCCTCTCTAGTTCTTTCCCTTGCTCTTTCTAATTCCATAGAAAGCTTAAAAATGGCTTTACTAGATCCATCCTCTCTCTATTGGGATTTTCTTATCTCGAGAATCATGTTTATAAATTCCTGTGCATAAATGGCAGAATCTAGGATATTCTTTTATACTACCTGAAGACAGACTATGGTTGTCACATGTATTATCATCACGTGATCTAATTTTGAAATGGGGATTGAAGCAAAGTCCTAGGTCATGCTATGCACATTTTCTAACCACTACACTCTGCCGCTGGAACTGTGCCATTTCTAACCTCCTTTGTGTTAAAGAACACATCCTTCGTGATTTGAACACACTGTTGAGGGCAGCTCGTGGAGCTTTCTAATGTTCCTTCTATAATATTAGAGCTGCACTTGGGTTTTACTAGGTGTGGTCTGGCATATGTATAGTTACATCAAGTTTTCCCACAATCCAATAGAAATGTAACACCTTACAGAGTTTAGTTTAACTATTCATGAGAGCTATACAATAGTCTATGATTGTCTATCTCCTATTATTTTTCTATATGTTGTATATTTATACATATTTATAAATTTATACATATATGTATGTGTCATGTGGAGAAATTTAGAATTATTATATCCACTTGATGAATTCAAAGTATCAACTTTACCAGCTGTATTAGTCAGGCTGGACAAGAGGAACAAAAAGGATAGGATGTAGAATGAATACACACACACGCACACACATACACACACATGCACACACATATTTTCTATTAAAATAGTAATAACAGTTGCTTAAACCAGAAAGGTTGAGGAGTTGATTAGGACTTGAGCTTGGGTGCCCAGCAGTCTCAATCTGGCATTGAAAACCTGAGAGGTTCCTGAAGAGCCTCAGGTCCTTAGACAAGGATGGAAACCTGCAAACATGGTTCTATATCACTAAAGTGAGCAACAGCAAAACTGGGCAGATCAACTTTACAGCGAGAGAGAAAACCCAACAAACAATGTGCTCTTAACACTCTGGGTGGGTATTCCACATCAATTTAAGCAATCGGTAGAACTCTCCAGTTGAGGCTCCCTACTCAGATGATTTTAAAACGTCTGGTAAGCCAATAGAAAAACCAACTCTTTCACAATGTCTCACTGTATACTTCATGTCTTTTATATTCTGTGGTTTTCCATATTTTGTCTCTCTGGTTTATTATGGATATTTTCTTCTTGCTCTTCTTCCATATCACTAAGTCTCTCTTCATCATTTTTTAAGGTCATGATTAAGGCAACAACTAGCAACTTAACCTGGGTACTTTCTTCTCAGCTCTCAGACCTTTATATATTTCTTTCTCTTATTCTGCCCTATTTTTATTTCCATGAACATTACAAGTATGTTTCTCTTTAAAATCTGTATCTCATACCTTCCTTATCTAATGTATGAGTGAGTCTGGTTTTATAATCACTGTTTCTGTTGGTTTTTGTCAATGATGTATAGCATTCGTTTTGATTTTTACTTGTGTGCCTTATAATTTTGTGTGTTTGCTTCTTAGTTTCTTTAATGGACATCAGTCATGGGATGTTAAAGTTATTGAAATAATGACACAGCTGATGTTGTTTTCCTTCTTACATGAGAAAAAAAAAGAATCTTTCTAACACCCAAAATCAGTTCATCTGTGACTGTTCTGTGTTATGTTAAGCTTGTATGAGTTTGACTGATCTGATACCCTTGTTGGAATTCATCCAATTCTCAATGTACACCTCACAGCTACAGACAAAGTGACTTCAGTGCTACAATCTCCCTAATTCCTTCCTTTGTGGGCTTCACTGACTGTGTTCCAGCCTCATAGCTCTTTCACATTGCTCCTGAATATTCAGCTTCTAGCAATCTCGTTGATAATTAGAAGACACAACAGAGCAAACAATGCTGAGAGTTGGATTCTTCTCTGGACTGACACCAACGTACAGATACTGGTCTGGCATTGTCTCTTGTTTTCCATTGGTTTAAATGGGCACTTATTTTAATTTTTTTCCAAGAGATTCTAGTTGACTTCATTGGAAAGTTTGATCTTAATTACTCAATGTTTTATTGCTAGGAGCTAAATTCCTATAACATTTATAGCAACATAATAAATATACTTTCATAGTAACATAATATTGTATCATTTAGTACATAAAAGAAAGATTTTAAATTTATGTTTTATCATTAAAGATAGGTGATAAAATAGGTTTGTACATTGCTAAATGATAAAGGCCTGAGAGAGGGGAAAGAACTTTGAATAATTGCAGCACTAATATTACTGGAACTGACTGACCTAGGTTCTAAACTTAAGAGTCAAACAACATAGAAAAACTAATATTTATAACCATGTATAGCTCACTAATTAAGAATGTATATAAATATATTTTTAGTTCTTCTGAGGCTTAGAGAAATTAGTTGACCTTTAAGTCATGATAGAGACCTATTTTCCTCCCTATTACTTGTTAGATGCGTAACATTTTACAAATTAATCATCTGTGTCTAGGCAATAAAGATAAAAACAGTTCTACTTCATGGTAATGTTGTGAAGATTGGCCTATGAATACGAAAATGTAAAACAAGGGCAAAAACATAATTATCCTATTTCAGCATGGCTATAGCTGAGCAATGCCACCACCAGCCACCATCATCACCAACTGTTAGATACCTTGGAAGACAGGGCATGAAAGAATCTGAGAGAACCACCACTATCAGGAGACACTATTTTATGTGAATACCACGTAAAACAAAATGCCATAAATGAGAGAGATCAGAAAGAGCTTTCTTGCTGTCCATTGTGAAGACATCATGTTCTGATCCCAACTGACGTGTGAAATGAATTCACTTCTTTAAAACAAGTTAAGACATGTATGTCATAGCACATAAAGTCCTTGGAGTCTGCTGGATTCTTAAGGATATGAAACCCTGACTAGGATGTGTCTTACTCGTATCTAGGTAACTTCAAGATGCATGCACAGGCTTTCTTGAGATTGCTGCAGGACATGTTTTAAATATTCATGGTCTGTACATAAACACGACATACCTTAGACTAGAAAGCTGCATACACTGTAACTTAATAAATAGGCAGAATTTGAAAATAAGTGATATTTATAAATGAATTTTGGGTCATTCTTGCTTTCAAAATTGTTATTTTCTACACAGAAATAAATTTAAAAGGGTTTACTCTCTGTGTTTAGTAGTTTCTCTCTTGCCTAAATGACTGAATCCCTCCTTTCAGGGGTTCAGTGTGTTACCTTGTGAAGTAATAAGAGAAGGTTGGTAAATATCTTTGTATTAAGCTAGATAATAAATAATTTTGTGAGCCATATGTTTTTATGATGTAGCTATACAAGCCTGCTGCTGATGTTCCAAAGCAGGATGGGAATAGGTGATGTGTAAACAAATGGATAGGGCATTGTTACAATAAAGCTTTATTCATGAAACCAGGAGAGTGACTGGATTTGGCCTTTGGGAAATATTTGCCAAACTGTGAAGAGCAACTTCAGGCTGAGGCTCCCAACACAGCCAATAGGCCTTCTTTGAGTTTCCCCTTGCTCTGATATATGGCTTTGACTCAGATATATGGGTATCTACTTAGCTTCTATAAAATTCCTCCTCTCTTTCTGCCACTTCAACACAGACAGTGGATTCGTTTTAGTTAACCATAGTACGAAATCCTCATCTTTTTGAAGGCTAGTGTTGTAAGGTATTTATTATTTATTTAAAGAATGCTCTCCTGTGACAAAAGAATGTATGCGTTATTCAAACTTGCAATAATTTTTTTTTGTTAGTCTCAAGTATGTAAGGATACCTTCAGTGTAAATGTGTTTGAAGAGAATTCTTTCCCTCACATTGTTATGCAGACAACCCTGAACTGTAACAAATAGTTTGCACATCTGATTCTTTTCAGTATTTTCTCACCAACACTTTCATGAAATACAGCCTGTTATTTCTAAGATAACTTGAAAACGACCACACTTATATTGTAAAGACTACAGTTCAGCATTAGTAGGCAGATATCTGATGTTTTTAAGAAGAGGAAAAGAGTTTCTTTCTACAATTTATCTCCCTTTCCCCTCTTTCTTTTGCTCTTTTTTCCTTTCTTTGTGTTTTTGTTCATTTTTGGTGGTTGAATTTGTTATTTCCCCCCTCATTTTTCTTATTTTTTTCTTTTACTTTTTTAAAAACATACTTTTATTTATGCTTTTAAGCTTTTATACATTTATAAAACATAATTTGATCATGTTTATCCACCACTCTGTCCCTTCAACTACCTCTAGTGACCCACATGGAGTTTCCCCTCTTAATTTTATGACGTTTTTAAAATTATTGTTAATGATTTCACATTATTTGACAGTGCTGATGTATGTGGTTTTTATTTTTGTATGTGTTTGTGTTTTCTCTTTTCTGTTGCTGTTAGTTAATGATAAGAATTGGTTAAAGCGGAGCTGCAGACATGGCTCAGTGGCTAAGACTATACTCTGCTTTTGCCTAGCTAGGACCTGACTTCTCCCAGCACACATAATCTGGTGTCCAACAATTTCATCTTAACTCCATCTCCAGGAGAAAAGATGCCCTTTTCTGGCCTCCTCTGGTACTTCTAGCCCCACCTACATAGTCATACACAGGCACACACATACACATGATTAAAAACAGAGTATTTAGCTGGCCAGTGGTGGCACTTAGCTTTAATCCCAGCACATGGGAGGCAGATACAGACAGATCTCTGTGAGTTCAGGACCAGCATGCTCTACAGAGTGAGTTCCAGGACAGCCAGGGCTCACAGAGAAACCCTGTCTCAAAAAAAAATAAACCAAAAAAAACAACCAAACAAACCAAAGTAACTCCCCTCCCTCAAGAAAAAAAAAGATAAAGACAGAAAGGAATTTTGACATGGATTTTCCACCACCTGGTCTAGGTAAAAAATAACTTTTCTTTTCATTTGTACCTATTTTGTTGTAATAAGATGAAAATTAATTAATTGGTATTAGTGAAACACTCAGAAAATAAAAACTGGAGTCCAGCACAGACCACCGAAGAGGTAACTTGTGACCTGCCTGGCTGTGAAAGGCAGGACATAGAGGCGGGTCAACCAGACAGGGAGTAGAGGAGGGGCGATGAGAACAGGAGAATGCTGGAAAGGAGAAATCTCATTCCTTCCAGTCCAGCACAGACCACCGAAGAGATAGGTATTTTGAAAATACCTTGCCCTCTACCAGAAGATCCACTGGAGGGGTGAGTGCGTTCCTGATCCTTGGAAACG
>LOJH01015581.1:7306-23359 GCA_001685095.1 Ellobius talpinus | reverse complement strand
GCCAGAGTGGCCAGGATCCCTCGTAGCTCGGACGCGGAGATCCGCACACGCTCCAACCCCTCCGCCATCTTCGCGGCGGCTGCTACAGCTGCTGCGACTCCGCCACCGCCGCGCGCAGCCAGGAAACCACGACGGACGGGCGGTGCGCGCTCACCCACTCCCACCCTTTTCCCCGCCCCCTCTTGTCGCCCTCCCCAAACGACGGTGGCCGCACTGGGAGCAAAAGCATTCAGCTTGTTCAACTAGGGCCATTCAGGCCGTAGAGACAGCGTGTGCGCGTGCGCATGCCCAGAGGTGTAACGCTGGAAGGTACGCTGAGGCTTGGAGGTGGAGGCGCAGCGCACGGGAGCTAAGGTGAGGCGAGGGCAGGTAAGGCTCGCCCACGCCAGGTGGGCATTCGCTCCTAGGGATATCGGTATTGTTGTGGTGGCTACAGACGACACTGTTTTTGGTCTAGGGCTCGGATTCACAGAGACACTCTATAATTAGGCCTCCGATCATTTTAGGCCAAAGTCTCCTTATCCTAGGCCTGAATTGTGGAGCTTAAAGATCTTTTAATAATGATTATTATTATTATCCCTATTTCTGATAAACTGAATTTCAGAGAATGGAAGAATTGCCTTGTGTAACAATTGGTTGTTCCAGAGCATCAAAGTTCATGACCGAGTTCGTCACCAAGACTTGCTGGAGGAGGGTGTGTGGAAGTAGAACAGAAGGAAATTATCATTTGATCTGGGAATTTCTGTATCACTGAAAAAAAATTAATTACTCTTTTAGAACTCATATTTATTCTCCCCACGCTCATCTTTACGGCTTTAAATAGTCACTGAGGCTTGGTATTTGAGAGTCTGAGGCAGGAGGATTGCAAGTTCAAGGCCAGCCTGGACAATATAGCACATTTGAGGCCAGTCAGGGTAACATATTAGAAGACCTTGTCCCAAAAAAAAAGAAACAAAAAAAATAATCAGACCAGAAGATTGGTACTTTATTTAGCCTCACTGACCATTAACTCCTATTAAAGTCTGAGGGGGAGAAACTTCCTTCTCAAAGGCTGCCTCTCCAGCTGTTGCTCCTTCATTACAACTTTAGACCCTCAAAAAATAGTAACCAGTTATTCCCTGATCATAGTATAAAAGATTTGATCCTGATAGAACTCAATTAGTCCCTGTTATGTGACAGATACTTTGCCATCAGAAAAGAAAGATAATGACGGGGAAATATTTCAACAGCTCAAAAGAAGGGGTATATAATTCGGGTGGCCAGAGCAAATTGCAGCCTTTGCCCAAAGATTGTAGAGAAATAGAATTGAGATCCTGTGTGATGGTACATGCCTGTAACTCTAGCACTTGGGAGGAAGAGCAAAGTTCAGTGCTGTGGTGGCACCATTGAGTTCAAGACCAAACCAAAGTACATGAGACCCTGTCTCCAAAATATAAGCCAGACATGGTGACACACGCCTATAATTCTAGCACCAGGGATACAGAGGCAGGAGGATCTCTTCAAGTTCAAAGCCAGCTTGGTCTACATAAATGAGGCCAGCTAGAGTTATGTAGTAGGACCTGTCTAAAAACAACAGGGAAAAAAATTTAAAACCCTAACTTGAAACTGTTATGGTATCACACATCTCTAATTCCATGACTTTGGATGCTAAGGCAGGAAAGAGTTCCAGACTAGCCTAGGCTATACACATACTCAAGGTATAGGTAACACTTCGGAAATGGAAACAAGAAGATCAAGAGTCCAGAGTTTAAGGTCATCATTGGCCAGCCTGGATTACATGATACCATACCAAAAAAAAAAAAGAAAGAAAAGCATCCCTAATGCCACATATACTGGATGTTGTGGCAGAAGCCTGTAATCCCAGCAATTGAAAAGTACAAGGAGAAGGTTTAGAAATTCAAGGTCATCTTTGGCTGCAAATCCAGTTGAAAGCCAATATGGGGGGTGAGGGCAAGCAATCTATTTTCCAGTTGAAGGCCTCAGTATGAAAATTGTTTGGTTTTGTTTACTTTTGTCGAGGCAAGGTCTGTTGTTTCCAGGCTGGTGTTGAAGTCATTATGTAGCCAAGGATAACCTTGAATTTTTAACACTCTTGTTTCCATCTCCTAAAAGATGGGATTACAGATGTGGCCCTATGTTGATGTGTCAGGTTGATGTTGTTCTGGGGATTGAACCAGGGCCTGATACAGGTTGAACAAGCATCCTACTGACTGAATTGTATCCCTAGCCCCAACTCTTATTTATTTATTTATTTTCTAGTCTTTAAGTCATGATGGTTTTATTTTTTTAAAGATTGTCTCACTTTTAATTAGTATGTATGTGTCTTTGTGTGCATACATCCACATGAGTGCAGGTGCCTGAGGAAGACAAGAGGCATTGGATTCCCTCTGAAGCTAGTTACGGGCAGTGATGAGCTACCTAATGTGGGTTCTGGGAACTGAAGTCCAGTCCTCCACAAGAGCCATACTTGTTCTTAACCGTTGAGCAATCCTTTCAGCCCCACAACTTTTATTTTTTTTTTAAAAAAGGGAAAAATAATTTAAAAGAAGGAAACTTCTCTAGGACAACCATGACCAACTTAATTTGATGCTGTCAATGATGGCAGTGATCAGACCAGAGAGCCTCTAAGTATTAAAACAGAACTCAGAGAAATTTACCAGAACTCAGGGAAAACACAACAAATACATAAGGATGAGTGATTATGAGCATGGGTCCAAAAAATTAATAATGCAAGTTCCAAAATATGGTAGCTGACTGAGTAAGAGTAACAGTCAAGTTACAGAAATAAAGCTACTTTTTTCTGTTTGTTTGTTTTGTTTTTCGAGACAGGATTCCTCTATATAGCTTTGACTATCCTAGAACTCACTCTTCAGACAAGGCTGACCTCGAACTCAGAGATCCACCTGCTTCTGTCTCTGCCTCCTGAGTGCTGGGATTAAAGGCATGCACCACCACTTGGCTGAAAAGCTACTAAATTGATGGGGAAATTTTGAATTTTTAGTTTTATAGGACTCATGAAGTATCAAGTAAAACAATGAGTAAGACTCCCAGCTTGGTGGCTAATGACTGTAATCCCAGCTACTCAGGACACCACGGCAAGAGAGTTCCATCCTCAAAGCCAGCAATGTAGGAAGACCAAGGCTCAAAATACAATTTTTAAAAAGTGGGGGGAGGGGCTGGAGAGATGGCTCAGTGGTTAAGAGCACTAACTGCTCTTCCACAGGACCCGGGTTCAATTCCCAGCATCCACATGGCAGCTAACAACTGTCTGAAACTCCAAGATCTCACACCTTCACACATACATGCAGACAAAACACCATTGCAAATAAAATGAAAATATTAAAAAAAAAAGTGGGGGGCTGGGGCATGTATGTGCATGCCTTTAGTCCCAGCACTGCTGGAGGTAGGGCAGAGGCAAACAGATCTCTGTGAGCTCAAAGCCAGCCAGCCTGAATGAACTACAGATTAGGAATCTGGGGAGAGAGGGAGAGGGGGGGAGGGGGAGGGAGGGAGAGAGAGAGAGAAGCTATTTACAGACCAATATATATTATAGTTCTATCTATGTGTGGCAAAAACAATTTTTTTAATTTATTTATTTATACAGTATCCTGCCTGTAGGCCAGAAGAGGGCACCGGATCTCATTATAGATGGTTGTAAGCCACCATGTGGTTGCTGGGAATTGAACTCAGGACCTCTGGAAGAGCATTCAGTGCTCTTAACCGCTGAGCCATCTCTCCAGCTCTGGCAAAAACAATTTTATGCTTATGAAAATTTCTGTATTTGCTCATCAAGAAAAAGGTGGACTATATGCCAAATACTCAAAGTAGAGAACAGGTGCTCTGACAGCAGACAGTAGAAAACTATATGTATCTGTAATGTTTTAATTCTTAAAATAGGGATTTGGTCACATAATATGTAGGTAATACAAAAACAGTAAAGCAGATTCAGATAATGGAAGACGAAGGAATTCAGTTTTTAGAAATTAAAGTTGGAGGCAGGGGAGATATTTTAGTGAATAAATGCTGAACAGTCATGAAGGCCTGAGTTCAGATCCTCAGAACCCGTGTAAAAGCAAGGCATGATGGTGCACACATGTAATCCCAGTGCTGGGAAGCAGAGACAGGTGCATCTCACAGGCTTGCTGGCCAGCAAGTTCAGCCAAACTGGCAGGCTTCAGGGTCAGTGAGAGACCTTGTCTCAAAAAAAAAAATGAAGTGGTTACTGGCAAAATGACCTTTGCCTCCAAGCCTGACAATGTGAGTTTAATTCCTGGAACTTACATAATAGAAGGAGAGAACACATATACACAGAAATAGATAAATAAACTATTTTTTTATTTTTAAAGAACATAGTCACTAACAAGCTGACTCAAGCATATAAAGGTGCTTTGCCACCAAGTCTGATGAATTTGATCCCCAAACCTACATGGTAGAAGGAGAAAACCAACTCCCCCATGTTGTCCTCTGACCTCTGTCCATGTGCTATCGCATGCTTGCACCCACATAGATACATACAAGATAAATTAAAAAATGTTGGCAATTAAGAAATAGAGAGCAATAGAGAAAGATGCCAACTTCAGCCTTTGGTCTCTACATACACAGTTCATGCATACACCACACACAGTTAGAATTGTACAAATTACATAAAACCAAAGTTAATAACTACAAATTAGGCAAAGAATTCTAACCACTTGTAATCTAAAGAAAACTTAAATAGCTCACAGAACAAAGAAGTAAATAGGCCAGGTATTGTAATGTGTGTGTAGTTCCAGATGGTTGGGAAACTGGTGACTGCAGAAGCATCACTTACCCAGTTCAAAGTCCAGCCTGAAAAACATAGCAAGACCTCATCTCAGAACGAAAGTAGAGGCCAGAAAGAAGACTCAGCAGTTAAGAACACTGGCTGCTTTTCCAGAGGTTCATATGAACCTGAGTTCAACCGTCAACACCCACTTAAAAAGCTAAGAATGAATGAAGGTTTGAAATGAAAGTTCTGGGGAGATAGAGACAGCTGAATCTCTGAAACTCACTGGCCAGGTAGCTTTAATCAGTAAGCCTCGGTTCCCAGTGAAAAACTATGTGCTAAAATAAATAAATAAATAAATAAATGAACTATAGGGGGCTGGAGAGATGGATCAGCAGTTAAGAGCACTGGTTGCTCTTCCAGAGGTCATGAGTTCAATTCCCAGTAACTACATGGTGGTTCACAGCCACCTATCATGGAATCGATGCCCTCTTCTGGAATAAAGGCATACATGCAGATAGAGCACTCATACAAATAAAATAAAAGGTAATCTTTTTTTAAAAAGTAAAAAAAAAACCCCGATAGCCAAGGTAAATAAGCTGCTGAGGGATAATACCCTACCCAGGGTTCATTCAGGGTTCCCTCCCACTCATGTGCACATGAGTGCATCTGTGCACACAAACACCCATGGACAAAAAGAAATAATATTTATTTTACATCCTGACCACAGTTTCCCCTCCCTTCTCTCTTCCCAGTCCCCCACTGCCACCACCCCCTGCCTCCCCCAATCCACTCCTCCATTTCTATTGAGAAAAGGACAGCCCTCCCATGGATATTGACAAAACAGGCTTATCAAGTTGTAGTAAGACTAAGCACCTCACCTTGTAATAAGGCTGGAAAAGGCAACCCAATATAAGGAATAGAGTCCCAAAAGCCTGTTTAAATAATGGGCTGGAGAGATGGCTCAGTGGTTAAGAGCACTTTTGCTCTTCAAAGGACTTAAGTTCAGTTCCCAGCACCCATATAATGTGACTCACAACTGTCTATAACTCCAGTTCTTAGAGGGTAGGACATCACACACACACAGAAAAGAAAAGAAAAGAAAAGAAAAGAAGGGGGCTGGAGAGATGGGGCAGGAGTTAAGAGCACTGGCTCTTCTTCCAGAGTTCCAGAGTTCAATTCCCAGCAACCACATGGTGGCTCACAACCATCAACAGTGAGATCTGGTGCCCTCTTCTGGTCTGCAAGGCTACATGTAGGCAGAACACTATACATAATAAATAAATCTTAAAAAAAAAGAAAAGAAAAGAAAGAGGAACTGGGTGTGGCTGTGCACCTCTTCAGTCCCAGCATCTGGAATACAGAGGCAGGCAGATCTTTCCAAGTTCCAGACTAACCTGGCCTATATAATGAATTCCAAGATAGCCAGTGCTACATCCCAGGAAAAATTTAATTACGTTATTTTTTGTGTCTGAGCTCACATGTGGAAGTTAGAGGATAACTGCAGGAGTTGGTTCTCCCTCCACCATGTGCGTGCCAGGAATGGAACTCAGGCTGTCAGAGTTGGCAGCATGTGCCTTTACCAACTGAGCCATCTCTCCAGCTCTCTCCCTTTTTCTTCCGAAAACTACCTTTAACGCCTACTTGGGAGTTTGGTTTTGTTTTTCCCCTCCTTCGTTCCCTCTTACACTTCTGTTTTTTCATCAGAAGCAGAGACTTGAGGTAATCATACTATTTTGTTCACTGTCATTAACAAGATCTTTCTCGTTTTACCTTTTTTGTTCACTTTAGTACCCAGTCATTCTTCATCACTTCTTCTTTAGTGGCTTTAATGTGCTTGATAGAGGTCTTTAAATATAAATGTATCTTTGCATAATATATAACGTTTTATGTATGTATTTTAAATGTACATAATTGATATTGTGTTATAGATCTCATTCTGTTTCTTTTTCATGTTTCCATAAATTACTGCTATTACATAGTATTTCCTAAATGACCTTTCACCCTTTGCCACATTGGTCTTGGGCCAAGATGGGCCAGTCAAAGTCCTTACCCAGAATTTTTTGAACTGAAAGTGAGAGAAAATCCCTCTTCAGTGTGGAAGCCATTAAATGTAAAACACAGGAACTGTCAGCAGCCATGTGTCCTGTCGTGCGGAACCAGCTGGTCTGCTGTGAAAAGGAAGCCGACATGCCAAAGGCAGCAGAGGTGAGAAACTGAGAGTCATGGAAGCTCCCAAGCCCCTGGTTGTAGTTGTTGCTGAAGCCCTCTGTGGTGTGCCCAGCCCTTCCTTGGATTCCATGAGCCAGTGAACCTGGAAGCCCTCAACCTCTGCCTAAGCTGCTTCAGACTGAGGCTCTCTCACTTGCAAACTGTGTCAGTCAGGGTTGCTAAGGAACAGAACTGAAAGAATGAATTGTGTATACATAAAGGATATGTATTAGAGTGCTTGATAGGCTGAGGTGACTAATCCCACAGTGGCTATGTCTTGTCAGAAAAACCAAGTACATGGTAATGTTTAGTCCACACTAAGTTGGAATCCTGAAGAGGCTGGTTCTAATACCAACAAAAGAATGCCTCAGCAGTAGGGTAGATGAACTTGCCAGCAAGAGTGAGCGCAAGCAGGCAAATAGCAGATGTTTCCCTCTTCTGTGTCTTTCTGTGGGCTCCCACCAAAGGTGTGACCCAGATTTAGGATAGGTTGTCTCACCTCAAATGCTCCAATCAAGAAAACCCTTCCCAGGCATATCCAACTGCTTGGGTTTTACTTGATTCTGGCAAAATCAAGTTAACAAGGGAAATTAGTCATCACAACCAATAGGCCTAAGTATAACTGCTGTTACCTCTTATTTTCAGTTTGTTTCAATTGTGATAAAATACACATAAAATGTATCATTTAACCATTTTCTGAGTGTATGCTTTTTGTTGTTTAATGTATCCGGTTACATACCCAAACCCATTTATACCTATTTAGCCTTCCACCCATTTAGCCCTCCACCGTCCTAAACTCAGCCTGTCTACTACCCTTTCTTTGAATTTTCTTACTATAGGTATCCCACATCATTGGAATCATGTAGTATTTGCAAATAGCCTATTTCTCTTAGCATAATGTTCTCAGTGTTCATCTGTGTTACATGTCAGAATTTCCTCCTATTAAATATGACTTGCATTTTATGTGCATATTGCATATGCATGGACATCTGTATATTAGTGGCCATTGGCTTCTTTTGGTTCTTATAAATAATGTAGCTATGAATATGGGAGTGCATAAATCTCCTTGGTTGTGGGGTATTCACCAGAGAAGACTATTAGGCATGGGTTTAAGCCAACAAAAAGTCCTTATTAGCTGGTCTGTAACTACACTGGGTGTTTGGATCCCAGTGTAGCACTGAGCCTTCTTTAGGGTGAGCTTTTAAGCTCTGGGTAGACATACTTCAGTTAAGAAGAACAGTTAGCTGAAGCAGAACTACAGAAGCAGTACTTGTAAAGACTTTCCCATCACTATAGACTTTGATGGAGTAGGCCTTTGTTTTAGTGTTGGCAGGCAGTCCTGACTACATGCTGTGTTTTACAGCCTAAATGGTAATTCCATTATGGAGTCATTTGTGCAAAGGTCTGGGGCCCTGATACACCTTGATGAAACACAGCTTTTGGTTCTTTGATCTATCTCGAGGGGGGGAATTACTGTTCAGGTGATAGTATATGTCCATTGTTTTTAGGAACTAGTGTAGTGTCTCCTATAACGCCCTGATTACTCTAATCGGACCAGCGGTACACCTGTTTTCCCACTTCTCTCTGCTCTGGCCTAATGCTATGGTTAGAGGTGGTGCCCATTGGAGTTTTGATTTGCATGTTTCTGATGATTTGTGATTCTGGGTATTTTAATGTGGTCATTGGCCATTTATATATCTTATCTAGGGAGATTTCAGGTTTTTGGAGGTTTTTATGTTTTGATACAGTACTCATGGTAGCATAGGCTGGCCTGGAACTCACTGGGTAGCCCAAAGATGACTTTGAACTTCTTATCCTCCTGCCTTCACCTGGTACTAACTTGTACTATCACCTTGTTTTATGCAGAGCTGGGGATCAAACCCAGGGCTGCCCTCATGCTACTAGGGAAGACCCTATCTGAAGGACATCTTTAGTCCCTTAAAGTTTGTATTTCCATAAAAGGATTTTTTTCTATCTCTGCTTTTGCCATTCACTCCTCTTTTGCCTCTCCTGTGTACTGAAATCCCTCTGTATTGAGCTCCTTGGTTAAATGTTTGTCCTTTTCCTTTTCACTGTATGCATTTTCTGTTTTCTGAAAATGGGGGTGTATCCCTGTGACCCTATGCCTTGGAAGGCGGAGCCAAAATGATCATGAATTCAACACCAAAGCCAGTTTAGCCTCCATAGTAAGAACCTGTGTCCAAAACCACAAAATTTTCTTACTTATATATGTGTCCTAACATGGCACTTACCTGATCAGGGGCTTAATAGTATTCCACAGCCCTTAAAAAATTGAAAGCTGAGTGTAATCCTATACATCTGTAATCCTAGTACTTAAGTAGAGGCAGGGCCGGGTGGTGGTGGTACATGCCTTTAATACCAGCACTCAGGAGGCAAAGGCAGGTGGGTCTCTTGAGTTCAAGACCAGCCTAGTCTACGAAGCTAGGGCCAGGACAGCCAGTGCAACACAAACTCTGTCTCGAGGGGGAAAGAAAAGAAGTAGAGGCAGGATCGTCAGCAGTCCATGATCATCCTGGGGCTACTACATACCAAGTTTCAGGCCATTGTAGGCTACCCAAGACTCTGTCTTTAAAGGAAAAAATAAACAAATAAAAACAGGAAAAAAGAAAGCAAGGAAGAGTGTCTTAAGTAATGTAGCCTTGCTCAACAGCAGCAGGGCTGTTTCACGGGCAGAACTGTCCAGGAATGGATTGACCTGCACTTGCATGAGGGGCTATAATCATCTCATGGGCCCAAAATATTTAGTGTTCTTCATTGTTTTTTTCCCTGAGATAGAGTCTCACTAATTACCACACCAAGAATAGATTTCATGTTTTATTTTATCCCATGTGTATGAGTGTTTTGCCTGCATGTATGACTGTACACAAGTGTACCTGGTGTCTGAGGAGATCAGAAGAGGATCTTGGATCTCCTAGAACTGCAGGTACAGACAGTATGGGTTCTGGGAACTGAACCCAGGACCACTACAAGACCAGCTAGTGTTCTTGACTGCTGGACCATCACATAGCCCTGTTATTTTTCCTAGATGGTTTTGATGGCTTATTTTCTGAACATGAAGCAATACCAGGGAATTATTGTATGAACTATGTTTATCTTTGCAGTTTTGAGTTTCCCGAGAGTATCTGATGTAATGAAAGGTTTCTAAGGTTCTGTGTGGTAAAAAAGATTCCCCACATCTGTGTGAGCCCTCAGACCTGGAACTGGCCAGAGCCTGGAAGCCATGAGGAAGAACTAGACCTATAGCTGTCCTTGCTTCTGTGATTTCCCACACAAGCCTTTCCTTTGTCATGCCAAAAGAAACTCTTCAGTTCCTGTGGAAGCTGAAACTAGCACAGCCAAAGAGAGATATGAGAACTGAAGAGCAGTTAATTTTAAAGATACTCCTTGAAAAACTACCTTAAGCCATATCTGAAGTTAGAAAGACTAAAAAGTTAAGGGACACCAGCTGTAGAACTGGTAGGACTTGCAACAGAGGCAGCTCAGTGGCCACATCAGGTGACTCACGGTCACTGTAACTCCAGTTCCAGAATGTATGTGGTGCACATGAGCTCACATAGGCACACCCATGCCTGTAAATAATACATCTTTTTAAAAAGAAGTCATCTGGGACTATGGGTAAAGCTCTTTGATAGATCCCTGAGTTCTTGGATCCCATCTTCTACATAGGGGAGTGGGGAAAACACTTTAAAAGCTAACAAAATAATCTACTAAAGTGTCTCATTACATAATAAACATGAAAAAGTCTTACTCTTCATAATCATATAAGATTATCAGTAGGTAATCTTAAATTTTTGTGGTAGGGGCTGGAGAGTTGGCTTAGGAGTTAAGAAAACTAGCCGCTCTTCCAGAGGACCTAGTTTGATTCGCAGCATCCATATGGCAGCTCACAACCATATGTAATCCCAGTTCCAGGGATCTGATTTCTTCTGGCCTCCCTAGGCACCGGGCACACCTGTGGTATGCATACAATACCAAGGTAAAACATTCATCCACATAAATTTAAAAATATTTTTTTAAAAATGATATAGCAGGCTGGGTAAAGACTCTTGGAGGTGCCTGACAATCCAAGTATAATAATCCCCAGGACCCACAGGGTAGGAGAAAAGAATCAACTCCCAAAGTTGTTCTCTGATGCCATGTCATGGGCACCCACCCCAATACACTGGGAATAAAATTTAATAAACAGCAATATAGCTAGCCAAGCAGTGGTGGTACACACCTTTAATCCCAGCACTCAGGAGGCAGAGGCAAGCGGATCTCTGAGTTCAAAGCCAGTCTGATCAACAAAGTGAGTTCCAGGATAGCCAGGATAGCATAGATAAACCTTGTCTCTTCCCCTCACCCCACCCCTTAAAAAAGAAAGAACAAATATATATATACATAACAAGGCAGAGTGAATGGGCAATCCTTTAGATACTGTTGTATGAACTGATACATTCATCTTGGCAGCAGCGTCAAATGTTACAAAACTGACAGTTACTACACTAGAGTGATACCAGATGTCTTAGAACTGTGCATACCTTTAGATACAATTTTGGAAACTCTGAGGAAGCTGAGCCAAATGGAGCAAGAAAATGTTTGATTTTAACAGTCAGGTAATATATATGTTTTCGAAGCATATAAAATTATTAAAATGGCACTAAAGCGCCAGGCAGTGGTGGCATATACCTTTAATCCCAGCACTCAGGAGGCAGAGGCAGGCGGATCTCTGTGAATTGGAGGCCAGCCTAGTCTACAGAGCTAGTTCCAGGACAGCCAGGGCTGCTGACAGGGAAACACTGTCTCAAAAAGAAAGAAAAAAAGAAAGGAAGGAAGGAGGGAGGGAGGAAGGAAGGAAGGAAAAAAAAGGCACTAAAGCCAGATGTATGATGTAGGCCTAGAATCTCAGCACTTGGGAGGTGGAGGCAGGACAGTCAGGATTTCAAGGTTATCTGCTACATACCAAATTTGAGGCCAGTCTGGGCTACATGAGACCCTGTCACAAAAACCAAACTGAATAAAAAGTGAAAAAGGATAGGACTGAGGCAGGCATGGTTGGTTCATACTATAATCCCAGGGATCGGGAGGCCAGAGCTAGAGGACAGTTGTAAATTCAAGGACACCCTGGTCTACTCAGTGAATTCCAGACTAGCCTGTGCTATAGAAGCAAGGCCCTTTCCCAAAAGAATAAAAATTAACAATACAGCCAGGTTTGGCAGCACATGCCTGTAATCCTAGCGTTTGAAAAATGAAGGCAGAATAACCAGGAATTCAGGTTATCTTTGGCTACATATCAAGCTTGAGCCCATTCTGGGCTATATAAGACAAACAAAACCTGTAAACCAGAAATATTGGCACATGGCTAATTCTTGCAGTCAGGAGGTAGAAGCAAGAGGAGTGTGAGCTTGAGAATCATAGCCTGGCAGAATCACCCAAAAAGTGAACACAAGATGGCTGATGAGTTAGGAGTGCTCACTGCCATTCCTGATGACTTGAGTTTAGTTCCCAGCAATCGTAGCAGGCAGCTCAGCACAGGCTCCAGAAATCCACTGGCCTCAGTGGGCACATGCATACATATACATGCTGTGCACACATGTAACATACATTCAAATCAACACATAAAATTTTTATACATCTTTTAAAAATAAAAATCAGCTGGGCGGCAGTGGCGCATTACTTTAATCTTAGCACTTGGGAGGCAGAAACAGGCAGATCTCTTGAGTTCAAGGTCAGCCTGATCTACAAAAGCCAGTTCCAGGACAGCCAGGACTGCCAAACAGAGACCCTGTCTCAAAAATCCAAGAGGAAAACCAATTTTTCTTCTCAAAATAACTTTTGTTCATGTATTTACTCAGTCTCAATATGTAACCCTAGCTAACCTGAAGTGTACTTTGTTGACCAAGCTGGCCTTGGATTTACAGAGATCCACCTGCCTCTACCTCCATTGTGCTGGGATTAAAGGTATGAGCCACCACTCCCAGATCTATTTGTTTGAGTGTGTGTGTTGGCCATGCATCCCAAGGCACCTGTGTGGAGGTCTGAAGATAACTTGAGGGAGTCACTTCTCCCATCATGTGGGTCCTGGGGACCAAACTTAGGTTGTCAGGCCTGGCAGTAAGTGCCTTAAGCTGCTGAGCCACCTGAAAAATATAAGCCAGGTACAGTGGCACACATTAGTCTCAGGAATCAGAAGGCTGTGACAGGAGGATCCCTTGAGTTTTATTCCAGCCTGGACAACATAGTGAAACTTGATTCTCAAAACAAAACAGCAGATGTAGCGGCACACGTGCAGAGGCAGGCGGATCTCTGTGCGCTCAAGGCCTGGCTATACAATGATGAAAGTACATACCTGTAGCAGTACCAAGAGGTTTGCGTGGCAAAGAGGAAGTTCCTCTCTGAACAGAAACCCCAGCATCTAGCAGTGGGAACAGTTCCGCATAGCACTACAGCCCCCAGGCTCTGCTCCTGTTTCATTGCTTTAAACATCGTTTGGACTGTGCTTTGACCCCTTGTCTTGTTCCTGGATTTCAGAACCATGTGTGCTCAGTACTGTATCTCCTTTGCTGATGTTGAAAAAGCCCATATGAACATTCGAGATTCTGTCCACCTCACGCCAGTACTAACAAGCTCCATTTTGAACCAAATAGCAGGGCGCAGTCTTTTCTTCAAATGTGAACTCTTCCAGAAAACTGGGTCTTTTAAGGTAAAAGTCCATTTTGTTTGTTTTCCAAATCTGTTGTTTTATTCTCCTGTCCACTAACAGGGTGGCTGGTAGTAAACAAATGTCTTTTTGCAGTTGGAAATAAAAGGTCGCACAGTTTTCAAGTCCTGGGTACCAGGTTTAGAACATTGATATGTCTATTTCATACAGCCTAAAATCCCTTACAATTATGGTCCCATGAGTATTCTCTAAATAAGTTAAAGGTATGCACCATCACCACACTTGGATGTATTTTTGTACAACTGTACAAGGTTATGTATTTTAAACAGAAGAATCAGTAACAAGGTTGTCCTTGGCTACATAGCAAATTCAGTACCAGCCTGGGCTACATGAGATCCTGTGTTTAGTTTTGTTTTGTTTTGGTTTGGTTTTTGTTTGTTTGTTTGTTTTTGGTTTTTTGAGGTTTCACTCTGTATTCCTGAATGTCCTAGAACTTACTTTGTAGACCAGGCAGCCTCAAACTCAGAGATTCTCTCTGCTTCCCAAGTGCTGGGATTAAAGGCTTGCGCCACCACCACTCAGCTAAATATTTTTTTTAATTTACAAAGTAAAGCAGTTATGATAAGCTAATTTACTATTGTGAAAAATATTCTTTAAACTTGGTGTTCATGCGCCAACACCACCCGGCCTGCTCAGTATTTTTGCCGTGCTTCTGTTTATTGCTTGGGAGCAGGAGGCTCTACCACATAGCCTGAGTGCATAGCAGGCTGTTTGTGTAAATACCCTCTACAGTTTGCACAATAAAACAAGTGAATTCATTTCTCTGAACATGTCCCCATTGTTAAAATGATGCACCGTTTGTAATTCAACATCTCTTCCAGATCCGTGGTGCCCTTAATGCCATCAGAGGCTTAATTCCTGACCCTCTGGAGGGGAAACCCAAAGCCGTTGTTACTCACAGCAGTGGGAACCATGGCCAGGCTCTCACCTATGCTGCCAAACTGGAAGGTACTATGTTTCTCAGGGTCCAGAGTAGTATCAAAGAGTGGGAAATTACCCTAATTATAGTAAGAGGGATGACAGCTGTGGAAAATAAGTTTCCAAAGGAATCCCTGTTTGCTCATAAGCAAAATGATGCAAGTTTCTCTCCTAGAAGCACCTCACACTGTCTAACCATGTTCTTCCCCTCCCAGGGATTCCTGCTTACATTGTGGTACCTCAGACAGCTCCCAGCTGCAAGAAACTGGCAATACAAGCCTACGGAGCCTCTATAGTATATAGTGAACAGAGTGACGAGGTAAGGAGGGAATGTTCAGCATCACTTAAGAGCTTCACTTGACAGGCTATCTGCCTCCCTTACTGGAAGCTTCCCCTTTGCCTTAGCGTGGCCAGCCTTTTCGCCATCTATCTGTACTCAGCATAATGCGACTAAAGCCAGGCATGGTGGCATATGTCTATTCTAGCACTCAGGAGGACACAGAATGGCAACTTCCAGACCAGCCTGAGCTACAGAGTAAGTTTTTTTCCTCAAAAAGTATTACAGCTGGATGTGGTTGCTACTTGCCTGTAATCTCAGCATTTGGGAAGTACAGGCAGGAAGATCAGGAGTTCAAGGTCATCCCTGGACACAAGTTCTAAGACTAGCCTTAGGCAGGTCTACATGATACAGTCTCCTCGGATGGGTGGATGGATGGGAGACTTTATTTTTACACAGGGTCTGTCTACATAGGGCTATCCTAGAACTCACTATATATAAAGTAGGATGGTTTTGAACTGAGAGAGATCCACCTGCCTCTGCCTCCAGAGTACTGGAATTAAAGTCATATGTACCTTGCCCAGTCAGAAATTAAAATTTTCTTTTTATGTGCAGTAGTATTTGGCCTGCATGTATGTCTGTGTGAGGGTGTCAGATACGCTGGAACTAGAGTTACAAACAGTTGTGAGCTGCCATGTGGGTGCTGGGAACTGAAACTGGTCCTCTGGAAGAGCAGTCAGTCCTCTTAGCCACTGAGCCATCTCTTCAGTCCCAGAAATTAAATGTTTAAAGATGTTTCACCTATGCTTCAGCAGCCCAACTTTCCTCCCTGGACATCAATGATTTTGTCTAACACAAGATTCCTGGCCTGACTCCTCTCTCCCCATTCCAGTCTTCCTCACCTCATCAAATAGAATCACTTATCTTTCTAGTTGTTCAAGGAAAAACAAAAATCTTAGATAACTCCCAAACACCACATCCAGAACATTTGTCCTCTCAGATTTAAAAAAATAAAATAAAATAAAAAAACCCATGGGGGGGGGCTTTGAAGCAGGCTAACAAGCAAAGACACCTGCTACCAAACTTAACCCAAGTTTAATTCCTGGGACCCAAACAGCTTTAGCAGAGGACTAACTCCCCAAACTCCCAGTTCTCCTCTGACCTCTACACATATGCAAAAAA
>LOJH01015580.1:8147-23360 GCA_001685095.1 Ellobius talpinus | reverse complement strand
TAAATTGGGAGCATGGGGACCTTGGGGGAGGATTGAAGGGGGGAAGGGAGAGGCGGGGGGAGCAGAGAAAAATGTAGAGCTCAATAAATATCAATAAAAAAAGCTTAAAAAAAAGATTTCTCTCTATAGCCCTGGCTTTGTAGACCAGGCTGGCTTTAAATTCAGATGTCTGCCTCCTTCTTCCCCATTCCCCCACCCCTGTGCCACCATGTTTACAATTAAGATTTTGTGGGTTTTTTTAAAGTTTTTATTTAACTTTATTTTATGTGCATTGATGTTTTGTGTGCATTCATGTCTGTGTAAGGGTGTTAGATCCTTGGAACCGGAGTTATGGACAGTTGTGAACTGCCATATGGGTGCTGGGAATTGAACCTGGGTCCTCTGGAAGAGCAGTCAGTGCTCTTAACCACTGGGCCATCTCTCCAGCCTCAAGATGTTGTGTTTTTTTAAGGAGATGTTAGTGTGGCAGTGCACACCTTTAATCCTAGCATGGGGTGGGGGTGGAGTGTGACACACAGGTAGTGGATCTCTTGAGTTTGAGGCCAGCCTGGTGTACAGAGCTAGTTCTAGGACAGCCAGGGCTATACAGAGATAGAGATAGGGGAATGCTGAGTTTCTAAGTGTCATAATTTTTCAAGAAGTATGTTTTCCATATACTTCTTCCTCATTAGCTCTTGAGAACAAAGACAGCTCAGAGAAAGGGAAGGGATGAGCTAACAGGGCACCTAACATCTGGATTTCCTTTGCTCCTAGTGCTGAGGTGGGGACCATCTTTGCCCTCAGCTGGCTTATCACCTGGTTTGGACACGTCCTGTCGGACTTCAGGCATGTTGTGCGGTTATATGACTTCTTCCTGGCCTGCCACCCGCTCATGCCCATTTACTTTGCAGCTGTGGTAGGTACACACTGGGGGGGCAGTGACTAGGTTCACTGTTACCTATTAGCTTGATCAGTGTTCTTGAAGGGGACAGTGGCTCCCTGGCTGGTGGCCCACTCCCCAGACTGGGAAGTGTCAAGGAATGTTAGTTAAGCAACTGTCCTCACTTTGAGACTCCTGACCCTTCAAAGCACCAGTGTGCCATGTGACTGTCAGTGATCCCGCTGACACCACCTGGAACTGGTAGCTAGTGGATGTCATGATAGGCATAGGTGACAGTTCAGTCTGCCTGACAGTGCCAGGCTTCAGGAAAAGAGGGGCTTGGTATTAGGCTTGAAAGAGGAGTGGGTGGTGGAAGAGTGTGGCGCTCGTTCCCAGGAGAGGAGAGCGGAGCGGAGAGCGGCCTTCAGCAGCTATGAACGTGAACACTCTTGTCAGGAGGATGCCTGAAGGAAGCAAAATGGTTGTCAGGCTGTTCTGAGGCTCCTCAGAGTCTGCTGTAGTCCTTTTTTTCTTCCTATAAGAATGTCAGTTTGTTTCAAGACTTAGGGTGCCCTTGAGCAGACAGGTGTTCTGGGAGGACTTGCTAGAATTGGTCAGTCTTTCACATTATAGTTGGAAGGGGATATAGCATTTGCCAAACTTTTGGGCTGAGCACTGTCTGTTACTAAGACTTAGGTCTGTGTGTAAAGAAAAACCAAGTGCCTAGGTCATGTACCTCTGGTGTCTGATTCAAAGCCTGCCTTTGCCAGATTGTGCTGTACCGGGAGCAGGAAGTCCTGGACTGTGACTGTGACATGGCCTCTGTCCACCACCTATTGTCCCAGATCCCTCAGGACCTGCCCTATGAGACTCTCATCAGCAGAGCAGGAGACCTCTTTGTTCAGTTTCCCCCTTCTGAACTTGCAAGGGAGGCAGCTGCACAGCAGGAGGCTGAAAGGTGAGATGGGGAGGCACTGCTGCAGCTGGGGCAGTGGAAGCCAGCAGAGGGAGGGTCGGCTTGTCTGGTGTCTACAGAGTTCTACATTGTAGCAGGCACTTACGGGTCTTTGTCCAGGAGAGCTTGCCGAGCAGTAGCCTGCTCTGCAGCAGCCCTCTCAATGTCCTCTGTCCCTCTGTGCCACCTTCTGTTCTTGTCCACAGAACGGCAGCCTCTACTTTCAAAGACTTTGAGCTGGCATCGGCCCAGCAGAGGCCAGACATGGTGCTGCGGCAGCGGTTTCGGGGACTTCTGCGGCCTGATGCTCGAACAAAAGATGTCCTGACCAAACCGAGGACCAACCGCTTTGTGAAACTGGCAGTGATGGGGCTGACGGTGGCACTTGGAGCAGCGGCACTAGCAGTGGTGAAGAGTGCCCTGGAGTGGGCCCCTAAGTTCCAGCTGCAGCTGTTCCCCTAAACTCAGCCCAAGGAGCCACTTTCTCACCAGTGCACCAAGGTCTCCCCACTTCCAGAAAGGCACAAGAGGGTGGAATTGCTGTAATTAAAGGGTTTCCGTCAGGGGTGTTCTGTTCTGCTGCCCTTGGCAGCTTATGTTTTGGCTTTGGTGCATAGTGGCAGAGCTGCCTGACACTGGGCTTAGTGGACTTGAGTGCTCTTTGCTCCTCAACTGTTGGAAGTGGCTCTGGAACACCTGGCTACCCAGCTCACTGCCTAGAAGAAAGTTGGGCACAGAGAGGCCCTCCTTATAGCACCACATGTTGTGTTTCCTAGACAAAGCAGGCAGGGACTCCTGACAAAATCCAGCCTTGGGATGAAAGCAAGAGGAGAGAACTCCAGGCTGGGGGCCAGCTGGTCAAAGTCAGAGACAAACATGAGCTGGGTTCTGATCCCAGCCTAGAGATTATAGCAGAGGAATGCTAATCTGGATGGTGTTGCCTGTGTCTCCCTATTCTTTATAAGCCACATGACATTACCTATAGACATTTTTAATACTATTTTTATGATTGTATACTACACCTAACATAACAAGTATTCTCACTTTAAAAAAAAAAATACTTATGTGTGTGTGCAGGTGCCCACAGAAGCCAGAAGTAAGAAGTAGGCTTCAGATTTCCTGGAGCCTGGTGTGGGTGCTGGGATCTGAACGCCAGTCCTCTAGTAAAACTGAAGTAGTAAGCACTCTTAACGGTGGAGCCATCTCTCCAGCCTCCTCTCATAGTTCCTTCCTGGGAGAAGCTATCAGTGATGAGCTTGTACTAGGCTAACATTTACTTTTTCCTTTCTTGGAGGGGAATGGAACCCAGGGCCTTGCACATGTGAGGCAAATATTCTGCCACTGAATAGCACCAGACTTTTTAGTAGTTTTATTTTTTAGGCAGGGTCTACCTAAGTTACCCAGGCTGGCCTTGTACTTTTGATCCTCCTGCCTCAGGTCCCAATTATCTGGGATGACAGGATTGTACCTGAGATATGTTCCCTGCTCAGTTTAGCCAGAGTTGCCCCGCAGTGTCACTTGTCTTGCTTTCCTTAATTTCCACTAGTCATCCACCTTGGCCTGTCTGTAGTGATCTCAGCTGCTGGGTCAGGCTGGGAATGTCCTTGGAAATTTGCCAGCATGTAGACAGGTCTTGGCAGGAACCCCACACCACCAGCCCCTTACCCCTGGGCTCCTCAAGGAGGGGTGTGTGGGCTCCATGGGATCACTCAGTCTTCCTAGGATGGCTTTGTTAAAAGCAAAGCCAGGTTTGTTTTATAGAAACTCTGGTTTGAAAACAAAAGTGCCTTTTGCTGCTTTAAAGAGTGAGTAGTGGGAAGCATCTCCATGCTTCTATTTTCCTGATCTCTCCTGGGCACTCTTCTCCAGTCCTGCCGTATCCACACCCAACATGTCCCCTGTGCCCACTGTATGCAGTGGGATGCTCTGTGTGCCGGGCAGCCACAAACCAGTGCGCATAGGAGGTGTCCAGGCTGAGTTACACAAAGCACTTTAACCAAACCAAGCTGGAGCAGTAAAGTCGTTCTCCACACACAGGAGCCCTGACTGGGGCAAGTGATTCATGGGGATTAATTCAGGACAAAGGAGAATTTCCCAGGATCCAGAGTGATGCGGTGATGACAGGTACTGTCAGTCTGCCACAGGAAGTTGTCATCTATGCCTTTGGCATACTTGAAGAGCTGTATGTAGGAAGTGTGCTGAGGGGAGGGGCATGGGCCCAGGGTCCAAGCCACAATTCTGCATCCAAACAAGCAGGTGGCATTGGCTTTTGCTAAGCTGAAGAGAGTGGTGTGTGCCCATACCAGGACTCCCCTGCTACTGAGAAGCATTGTCAATTTACCTTCAGGTATTTACTTATTGAGATACGTGTAGATGTTTTGTACAGAGCCCTGTATGAAATAAACACCCGTATGTGGTTCCTAATCACTTGTCTTTGTACCTCTTCTGCTTGCCTAGAAATAGACCTGGTGCCCACCAACTTCTGCCCTGGGCGCAGCTGGTGTCTGGGCCTGTGTCTGTAGACTAAACTTGTCAGCCTCGGCTGTTAGCACACAGCCTTTCCAGTTTTGTAATCAGTTTGGGGCAAAAGTCCTGGCTGTAGCAGCCAGAAAGGGCTAGGCTAGCCACTTCCCTTTCTTGACACCCAACTTAGAGACAAGAGAAGCAGTTTGAGCCGCACATGGAACAAAGGTCCAGTGATGTCAAGTCATCTTTGGGGTACTGATGTGAGAAAGAATTGGCCTTCCCATTATTACCTGAAAGGATCAGTGCCACCTCCTCAGTGATGACTGCACTCAGTAAGGTGCAGCCTCCTATTCGTGGACAGTGCTCTCATCTGGGAGGGACCTGTCTTCAAGGCTTCATTTAGGACATGTTTATGACGAGGGCCTCTCAAGTGGACATGTGATTAAGATGTGATTAAGAGGCAAGCAAGAGACTGATCCAAAATCAAGGTTGAGACTCCAGGCTTCCATCCTTTCTTTAATCCCTCTGTGGGCAGGAGTGAGGATTTTTAGCAAAAGTGTTAAGTTGTTTTTTTTTTTAAGATTTTGTTGCCAGTAATGTGTACATGTGATTGCAGGTATCCCTGGAGGTCAGGTTGTATCAGCTGGAATTAGAAGTGATTGTAAGCCACCTGATACAGGTGCCGGAAACTGAGCTTGGATGCCCTTGGGAGAGCAGTGCATGCTCTCTGCAGATTTTCTAAGTACCAGTCATACGGGAAGTGTGGCCGTCATACTACTGCAGCTGCTGTTGCACCCTCACAGCTAGGTGACAGTTGCAGGATATGCTCTGGGCCTTTTTGCATTGCAGGCCTGGATTGTAATGCTTGGATTCAGAATCTAACAGCCTGTTGTGGAAGGGATGCCTCAGCCCTTATGCCTAGTCTACTGAGGAGCATCTGATAGTGATTGCCTCACTCAGCTTCTAGCCTAGCTGTTCTCAACCTATGGCCATGACCCCTTCAGCAAACCTCTATATCCAAAATATTTACATTATGATTCACTAACAGAAGTAAAATTACAGTTCTGAAGTAGCAATGAAAATAATTTTGTTTGGGGGTCACTGCAGCATGAGGAACTGTAGCATTAGGAAGGTTGAGAACCACTGGTCTATCCTCTAAACAGCTCCGCTTTCAGCAGTAAGAGACTCAGCAGCTGGGTCTCTACTTTTCTTCCTCTGCCTGCAGAGGAGCCAGTCAGGAGCGTGGAGTTGGTGCTGGATGTAGGCATTCTTTGTGGATCTTCGCTCTACCACAATAGGCCACCAGCCTTTGATACTGATATGGCAGCCGTGAGACTCAAAGGGTTAACAGGGACAGGGCCAACCTCCAGTAGCTTATAGTAGAGGGCTAAAGAGCAGTCTGGGTGACAGATGACCTAAGTCAACCTCAAATTCAAGGACTGAACACAAAGGATGAGTGAGATTTGGGTAACTTGGGTAATGGAGGAAGAGCACATGTATAATAAGTTTTGGTCAGGCCAAGCCTGGTGCATGCCTGTAATCCAACACCCTGGAGGCCAAGGCAGGAAGATTACCATGAATTCAAGGACAACCTGGGTTACATAGACCTTATTTCTAGAAGCAAATCCTCATTCTTTGGGTTCCTGTTTTGATCCTACTCAAGACTATATGTCTATCCAGGGCTCTACATTCCAGGGGCTAGAAAACATCTACCCTGGAAAAGCTCCTTGGCCTAGCATCAGGAGTGAGGCTTTGACCGCAAGTGCTATGCCCACTGTTAGGAATCACAGTGTGGAAAGACAGCAATACTCAATCAGAAGGGACTGGATGGGTCAGAGTGGAGGGAAAGCACAAGAACAGACACCAGCAGCAGTGCCTCGCCTCCTGCCTGACTGTAAGTAGAATGGACCCCCTCCTGCACAGTGCTTGTTAGTCGCCCAGGAGAAGGGGGAACAGCCAAGCCTTTCCTCCCAGTCTGTAGCTGTTACTGTGGCTCCCTCCCACCTTCAAGCCCTTCTCTGCAAATTTCGCCAGTACAGGCTAATATCGGCCCTAGCAATGCTTGTCCCATGAGTTAGACATGGTGGTGCCAGAGCTGAGCCAGCCTGATTCCCACAACCTCCCAGGCCAACAGATCACCTCCAGGTGCTCTCCCAAGCTCCCAGAGCTCACCATCCTGCCACTATGGCATTCAGCCTAGGATGTTTGCTCCCTCAAGCACAACACACCTCCCTTCTCGGAAAACAACTTTAATTCACTATTCAACAAAGGGAGATGCAGAGCTGGACCCCATGGGCTATGTGTTCTGACCTACCAATCTACCTGTTTGGGTTCATAGCAGCCCTAAGAGGTGCCAGGCCTTCAACAGCAGCAAAAGTGCCCAGAAAGCCAGCAAGGCAAAGGATGAGGCTGTGGGTCCTCGGGGGGCTGTGTTTAGTTAAGGCTGGTGGCTAGTAAGGGTAGGGTATCTAGCTCAGGGCCATAGTCTGGTCAATTCCGTGGAGCAACACAGGCAGTGGGATCGACATGACACCAGCTCAGCTGGGGCTCTTGTAACACAGCAAGCAGGCTTGCAGCGGACTTCTCAAACCAGAGCTAAAACCCCTGGCCTAGTTCTGCTGTTAGCTGCTACACATGTGGTTCTATGTCAATATTGAGCGTCACCATCTTTGACTCAGTGGCAGTTCTGACAGCTAGGATGGCAAGGAATTCCATTGACCCGGCAGCGGCAGCCCCCACTGGTGTCCCCTGGGCCCTGAAGGAAGAGAAAAGAAGGTATCAGGGTGGTTAAACAGGCTATCCCCAAGTCATTCCATCTGCCCAAGGCAGAGCCCATCTGAAGGTCAAAGTGGCTGTCAGAAGCCCTCCTTCCTCAGCAACCTGAAGGAGGCCTTTCAGCCCCAACCCAACCCCTTCAGCATCCTCAACTCCATGGACTTCCTCTCCAGGCCAGAGAGGGAGGGGGCTGCAGCTGCAGGTGGATAAGCACCTGGGTAGAGGGAAATAGTTCAGGTCCCTCTGCACCACCTGTCTCTAAGTCCCCCAATAACGATGCCAGCTCTGACTCCAGCAACCCACCTCTAGTACTGACAGCCACCACCTACAGGGTACTCAACCTGTGACAGGCATCCACTGAATACTGCTCTTGTACTTGAGACAGGCCCTGACACTGTCTCCACTCCATGGAGGAGGAATCTGAAGCTGAGAGGTGGCAAATATGTGCCAGAGGGAATGACTTGCAATCCCGCTTCCAACTATGCTGACCCAGACTTGCTCTCCCCCAAGCAGAAGAGCAGGAAGCCTTGCTACCACAATGGCTGCAGGCAAGAGGCAAAAGGCTGGGATTGGCAGGCTTCAGGACTATTTACTGCGGCCTTTTGATAATTTAAGGGAAATTCTTAAGATGTAAAAATTCTTAGCCCTCAAGTCCAGCATGGTGACACATACTATAATCTCCACCAGGAGGCTGAGGCAGGAGAACTGCCACAAATTCCAAGCCAGCCCAGGCTACAAAGTGAGAAACAATCTAAGAAGGAAAGAAGAAAATCAGCTGGAAATAAAGCACTCAGGAGGCAGAGAGAGGCGGATCTCTGTGAGCTGGAGGCCAGCCTGGGCTACAGAGTGAGTTCTAGAACAGCCAGAGCTACACACAGAAACCCTGTTTTGGAAAAACAACAAAAACCAAAAAGAAAGAAAATCTTCCCCTGAGCTGGTGAGATGGTGCAGCAGATCAAAGGTCTTGCCACACAAGACTGCTGACACCATCAAGACGGAAGGAGAGGACGAACTCCACTGAGCTGTCCTGACCTCCACATGAACACTGGGGCACATTCCTCACCTCCTTCCCTCCCCCTCTCTCACACAGAGGTGCACAAATACAACATAATATTAAGCCAGGCTCGGTGGCACACACCTTTAAGCACTTGGGAAGCAGAGCCAGGTAGCTCTCTAAATTGGAGGGCAGCCTGGTCTACATAGTGAGTTCCAGGTCAGCCAGGGCTACATACTGAGACCCTGCTTCAAAATTAAATAACTTTGTTGATGGCTGGAAATTTTGAGTCCCACTCCAGTAACTGTAGCACCCTCAGCCCTCCAGTACCCTGAAGACTCACCCCAGGGCCCCAGCGTGGACCCTTCGTGACCCAGCAGATCTCAGTGTGGCAGACAGTGCAGCGGATCCAGTCACAGCCATCCTTCTTCTGCACCACAATCCGGCACTGTGGGCAGTACATCGCCTCACCCTGCTGCAACATCACCTGGGAAGGGTAGCTACTGAGACCCTGGCCCTGCCCTCTGCAGTGTACCTTCCCTCTGAGCCTGGCATGGTCAGCTGCTCCTCTGTCCCTGAGGACTCCCCAACCCAGACTCTTCCTGCAGCTCCACACCTGACACCCTACTGGAAGTCACACTTTGAAATGGTGCAACCAGAAGAGTGGGTAAACCTCCAAGAATGTGAACTTAGTTCTTCCCAAGAAGCATCTAGAACATAAGTCCCTAGGCCCTCGCTAAGACCCTGACTTACCCTTAGCATCTCTGTTGTCTGCCGGGCAGCCACATCATTCTGAGCCCGAAGGGCCAAGTCATCCTGATACTCCTTGCAATTCATGCGCTCATGGATGGCCTGCAGGACAAGGGGCTCTGAGTGAGACGTTTCCCCCGGGGCTTGCGCTGGAAGTGGCAGAAGAGGCCCACCACTGGCACTAAGTGCCTCTGAGTGCCATCAGTGGAAGCCCTCACTTACAAAACTTATACCCATTTTACAGAACCCACAGGGTCCAGGGAGGTGGAGCCAGGGTCATCAGTAGGAGCCTAATATAAATCCTATTTGCTTTAGTGCCAATAGGCTCTATAACCCTAAAACAGTGCTCCCCTGTGCCCGGACTGCAGCCTCTGCAGTTGCCATAGCCAGTCACAGCAAGCCCTAGCCAGATGAAGGCAATGAGGCCACGTGGGCCCTGTCCCACCTTACAGAGCAGACAGTTGACATGGGAGCATACAGGACAAGCGAACTCGTTGACATCATCCTCAAAGAAGCACCAGCCCCTGCAGTCGGGGGTCTTGCAGTGGTAACTCAAGGTGCTGCGGTTCTCTGCGATAGACACACCCAGATCCAGGAAGCGCTGGTAGTCCTCGGGGGACAGGAGCTGCACAAACATGGCTTTGTTGTTGGAGTTCAGAACACCAGCAGATGCTCTCCCCTATCAAATACTCCCAGGAAACCCAGCACCTCAACCTAGTCCTACGCTCCCCCCCCTTTTTTTGAGATAGGGTTTATGTAATAAAGGCTGGCCTTAAATTCGCAAGAGCTGGCCAACATAGTGGCACAAGCCATTAAATCCCAGTATTTTGAAGACTGAGGCAGAAGGATCACTGGAGTTCAAAGCCATCCTGTAGGAAATAGCAAGAACTAGTCTCAAAGACAAACCAGGATCCAGGTACACTGCACTCTGCAAACAATGTGGCAATGTCCCAGACTTAACCATCTTCTGGTGCCCTCCACACCCCATAAGTCTGTTTGTTTCACATGGAAGAGTCCCGAGGCAGTGTTCTAGGAGGCTGCACTTCCTAGCAGGGAAGGCTGAACTGCTGAGGGGAGACAGGACAAGGTATACCAGAGAGAGCTGAACCGCTCCTTAAGTAGTGGCAAACAGCAAGTCAGTGAGGAGGAGTCAGGCCTTTGTTCTGCATCTTAGCTGGGTGGTGCTTAGTGCAGTGTAAGCAAAACTCACAGACCTATATACCTATAAGGGGCCCATTCTGTCATGTGTGAGTAACAGTGAATGATCTTTACCTTGAAAATACTGCTTGGAACCAAAGAAATGGCACAATAGGCAAGGGTGTTTGCTGCAGAACCTACCAACCCGAATTTGATCTCTGAGATCACATGGTTGAAAAGACAGAATTGATTCTGACCAGTTGTCCTCTGAACTCCATACACATGCTGTGTTTTGCACACTCATATTGATATACACATAAATAAATGTAACTTTAAAAAATATGTATGTGTATGCATGTGTGTGTGTGTATATACACACACACACACACACACACACACCTGGGAACAGTCGTACATGCCTTTAACCCCAGCACTCAGAAGGCACCATTAGGTGGATCTCTGTGAGACAAGCCAGCTAACACTACATAGTGAGACCCTGTATCAAAAACAAAAAACAACAACAAAAAACACACACAAAAAAACCCCAGAAAAACAACAAAATGTTATCTGCTGAGAAAGAAGGAAATAAGACAAAATGCTAGGGCCTGCAGAGTTGGGGCTGCTTTTTCTTTCATTCCTCTTATTTTCTGCCACTCTTTTGTTTGTTTGTTTTGAGATAGGCTTTCTCTATGTAGTCCTGGCTGTCCTGGAACTCAGAGATTAACTTGCCTCTGCCTCCTGAGTGATGGGATTAAAGACATATGCTGCCTCCTGGCTATTCTCTGTCACTTAACAGAACCTCCATCACCATGCCATTCTGCTGACACCTGCCTCCTCACCGCCACACCTGAAGATTGAGTAAGGACCTGAGGACTGTTTGTATGCAGCCCCTTGAATGAATATGGCCTTTAGCAGGGCGGCCTTCTCTCCAGAGCATGATTGGATACTTCAGCAAGGCTCAGGAGCTTACCCACTCAGAAGCCCATGGACAAGGTAAAAGCTGTTTTGAATATAAAACTGAAATTCTCCAAGTTCTACTCTCTCAGAGCCCCTTGAGCTTGAGAAACATTTGGTAAAGTTTTGGGGGGCTCCAGGAGAAACATGGTCAGAGGCAGGAGCAATGGGAAGAAGGAGGATCTGTGCATGCCTGGGGTCTCCCATCTGGACCCTGGCCACTGTGATCCTGCTTCTCTGTCAAACCCAGGTTCTGTGCTTGCTAGACAAGCGCTCTACCCAGCGGCTCTAAACTTTGTAAGACAGCCTTGCTATATCGCTCAGGCTGGCCTCAAGCTTTTTGTCCTGACACCTCAGCAGTGCTGGGGTGACAGTGTGGACTGCCATGCCAATTCTGCTTCCATTTTTACCCCTGAATGGCCATATTACCACAGGATGTCAGACCACTGTTCCTGCTGGCCCCCACAGAGAACATGGGCCTAAGCATATAATTTGCACCAGTCAACAGGATTACAACAAAGCAGTCAGTATACACAGAGTTGTGCTTGGAACACTGACCCCTAACCACTGCCATAGGCTAGGCCTGGACGGCCTGTTTACGGATGGGACTGAAGCAGACAAGCCAGGAGCCAACTCTGAAGCACAGAGAACCCAGCTCTGTCCACGTGGGAGCACTACTTTGCAATTTACAAACCAGAGCATTCTAAGGCACCAGGTCTGGAGTGACCTTTACAAAGCAAAAGCAGCTGACACAGCAGCTGCACAAGCCTGAGCACATTAGCAGACGCCACCTTTGGTGCTGGCCAAGAACAGAGCAGAGGCTGAGTGGCGTGAGGTTACATGGCTGTAGCCACAGCTCCCACCCACCCTAAACCCCTCTCCTCTAGCCTTGCCGCACCCGGTGAGGTTAAAGCATCTAAGGTTTCTTCTACACCCTCCAATGCTGCCCTGCTTGGGCCCCAGGCACTCCGAACGACCCCTCTTGGGAAATGTCTCTGGGGATGCAGGTGGTCTATGCTCCTGAACTGTGCCTGCTGCCAGCTCAGGGCCAGCTCCCAGGACTCGGAATCCTTCCCATCCCGTGGCCTTACCGCCCGGATCTCCCTCTCCAGAAGCTTGCCAGGGCACGAGTAGGTGCTGTCAATGAAGGGGCAGGATACCTCCGCCTCCTGACTGTTTCGGATGGTGCCCTGCAGGCACTCCCTGGAGAGGAGAGGGTGCCAGTTAGGCTCATTTCAACCCCCACAAGGACTCCAGCCCTCAGATGGTAGGGCCTGATCCCAGGGCCTTTCCTTCTCATCCCTCTCTTCAACCCATTACCACGGCCTCACTTCTATCCATGCTACCATCCCTGCCTCTCTCTGATCTAGGGCACCGGCATGCCTGCCCAGGTGACTGCAGTAACCTCCTCCTTCGTCCCTGCCTCTCCAGCTGGTGCAAATGCTCACTCTCAGCACTGCAGTGGTACCACCCAAAGAGGACCAGGGCTGCTAGAGCTTGTCACCCGCACAGGCTCAACTATCCTGTCCCCCACCCCCCANCCCCCCTCTGCTCCCTGACATTTTCAGACAGACAGCTTTCCAGCCTCTGCTCCAGCATGACTTCCTCAGAGGCTGCCAGCCCTGTCCCCCACAACTTGTGGCATTGTAAACATTAACATAGACACACACACACCCGGCACATAAGCTAGACAAGGGCACTCCATCAGGGCCCATTATGGTGCTTACAGGTAGAAGGGCTGCACAGAGACCCAAAGGGAAGAATGCATACACTACAGAACAGAATGCTGTGGGGTATCAGAGCTTGGCCCAAATGTCTTTACATATGCCAGGGCAGTAACCGGTAGTGAGGAAGGGCAGTGGCTCTGGAGCCAGAACGCTTGTCTTATTTCTGAGCTTCTTACAAGTTGTATAGCCTTGACAACATGGATGCTTGGATTGTCTGTCCCCCTTTCCTTTGGATTTTTGAGACAAAGCCTCGTGTAGCCCTGGCTGGCCTTGAACTCACTATACAGCTGAAGCTATTCTTGAACTTCTTGACCTCTCCCCTCCACTTCCTGAGTACTGCTATTCCAGGCATGAGCCACAGCACCTCTTGCATAAATGGCGTTTTGTGGGCATCCAAGGAGATAAAGAACAAGGGCACACACACTTTCACTGTGGCTTTGGTAAGCACTGTCCTAGCGGGAGTTGGGCCGCACCTGCAGAAGGTGTGCAGACACTCACGCAGCACCACGGCCTCGCCGGGCGCCAGCACTGAGTAGCACACAGGGCACTCAGCGGGCTCGGTGTTCAGCACCAGGCTCCTCTGCTCCAGCTGCACGTGCTGCAGGTAGTTCCCCTCCTGCTGCTGCTGCTTCCGCTGGGCACACGGGCAGGGCAGGGCCACCAGGTGGGTCAGGGTCTCAATTGGTCAGGTAGGAAGTGGGACAAAGCTGGGGTAGTATGGGGGGCAGCAAGGCAGTGGTGGGCTGGGACTATGGGCAGGCCAAGACAGCCAGGGTGGGGCTACAGCAGAGTAGGAAGCTAGGTGAGGGACACGGGAGGTAGAGAAAGAAGAGGCTCAGGGTAGAAGGGGGAGTAGAGGGTCCACAGGGATCAAATTCTGGGTAGCAGGGTGGGGCTGGAGCAGTGGTGGAGGAAGGTCAAAGCTGGAGGGAAAGCCGGGCTCCAGGGAAGGCATGGCTAGGCATGGGCTCATGGTCAAGGTTGGGCAAGCTGCACTGAATCTAAAGGAAATGAGGTGGGGTAGGAAGACGCTCTTGGAGCAGGGAGTACCAGAGTTGGGTGCCTGTGGATTGTGGTGGGAACTGTCTGACTACTATGGGGAAGTGAGAGAGGACAGAGTTACTCCCAAGGGGCACAGGAAGACAGTCCATGAGAGAGGAAGGGAAAAGAGGTGGGATAGAGTGGAAGCCAAGATGAGGTTACAGGCCATGGGCTGAGGTTTGGGTATAGCATAGCAGAGTTAGAGTCACAGAGGGAAGTATTGTTGGTACAGCCAGAATGCTTACATGGGCGGTGGGTGTGTCAAATTGAGGATTCAGAACAAGTGAGGAGCCTGGCTGGGCATCACACCAGAGGAGTGAGTCTCAGCCACAGAACTAGCCTCAGAGAGAGGCAGCTCTCAGTCAAGGGCAAGGTTATGGCTCAGCAGTGTGCTCGAGAGGGGACTGGCAGTAGCCAGGGACACAGCAGTTTGCAGGTAGCTCCCTTTCTGGCTTAGGCCTTCCTCCACCAGCCTGCAGATGTCTGCCCCTGGACCTGTATGCCCACCTGCTGGTACTGGCGCAGCGCCTCCTCCTCACCAGCCAGGCGTGCTCGCTCCTCCTCATCAGGCTGGTACGAGGCAGGTATCTGGTAGGTTTCGGGCCTTGCACGACAGCACATTTCACACCCAGGTCGTGTGGGTTTGTTGATGAAAGTGCAGCCAGGGCACTGCCAGCCCACCTGGATGCAGAGGGGTTGTGAGCTCGGCTGGGTTGGACAGAGAAGACAAGGCACACATGAAGTAAGTGCTTACCGGTGGCGACTCTGGGGCTGCATCTGGCTGTGCCGGCTCCTGGTGGGGCCTGAGTTTGGGAAGGACGGGTTCCAAGGGGCCCCGTGGCTGCAGGGTGAGGTCCTTGAAGCCCAAATCTGCAGAAGGAGTGTGTGTGGATCCAGGCTGCCCAGGTATCCACACGCTGAAGCAGGTAGGCACACCCCACCTGAGTCACCTGACAATTCTCTTCCTGAAGGTGGGTATCCAGGATACCCCAAGACCAAGGCTTTGCCTCACCTCTAACTGGACCATCATGACCACCCTCCCTTTTGAGAGGAAGAGCTGCCTCCACCATGTTGAAATGCCCACCAAGAAGAAAAAGACCTGAACATCCAGTCAGGAGGGCAACCAGGGACCTGAGGGGACCAGGACTGGGAGGGGCAGCACCACCAAGGACAATGGTTGGACAGCTGACAAAACCCAAATGAGAGTTGCTGTGTGTCAGTGTCAGCCAGAGAGAGGATTCAGTCGGCAGAGGTGCTCGCCACTGAGCCTAATGATCTGAGTGTAAGCCCTTGGGCCATACAGTGGGGAGGGAACTGACACCTGCAAGTTGTCCTCTTCCCTCCACATGTACGTATGTGTACATGGCATGTGTACAGCTACACGCATAAATAAATGTAATTTTTAAATTATTAACTTACTTTGTGGGGGGTTGTTTTACTTTTTTAAGACAGGGTTTCTCATATAGTTCTGGCTGTCCTGGAACTCAATCTGTATTCCAAACTGGGTGGTGGTGGCCCACACCTTTAATCCCAGCACTCGGGAGGCAGAGGCAGG
>LOJH01015578.1:11264-23360 GCA_001685095.1 Ellobius talpinus | reverse complement strand
CCTGCAGGCATACACACAGACAGAATATTGTATACATAATAAATAAATAATATTAAAAAAAGAGTAGGACACAGAACAACAGCTCTCTGTCTACAGATCAGGAAGTAGAACGCTCTGCCACTTCTCTAGCATGTTTGCTTGTGTCATCCAAGCTCCCCATCATTATAATAATAGACTAAAGCCATGAACTGAAATACCTCCCTTCATGGAAGTACAGTGACATGGTGTCTGGGCTGTTGGAATGTAACTGCCCCCATAGCTCATAGGAAATGGCACTATTGCGAGGGGTGGCTTTGTTGGAGGAAGTGTGTTACTGTGGGAGAGGGCTTTGAAGTTTCCTATGCTCAGATTCAGTTCACTTCCTGTTACCTGCAGATCAAAGATGCAGAATTCTCAGTTCCTTCTGCCTCCACACCACCATGTCCCACTATGATGACAATGGATTAAAGGGCTGGACTGTGAGCCAGCCAATGAAATGTTTTCCTTTAGAAGACTGGCTATGGTTACAGTGTCTCTTCACAGCAATAGAACAGAGACTAAGACAGAAGGGAAAAAAAATGGGAACCAGGTTCAGCTCCCAGTACCACATGGCAGCTGAGAGCATCTATGGCTCCAGTTCCAGGGCATCCAGTGCCCTCTTCAGCCTCCTTGTGCATTGCGCTCACATGGTGCACACACTCACCAAGGCATACAGAATGACAGTTGCTTTCAACATGTAACTTCTCAGCTATTGCTTCAGTGATGTCTGTTTGCTGCCATGTTCCCTTCCATGATGTTCATGAACTTCCTCTGAAACTGAAGCTCAGCGAACTCTTCTAGTAGCTGCCTTGGCCATGGTGTCACACACATCACAGACATAGGAACTAAGACACTGGGGCACCAGTTGAGGGCTTCCCTACTCAATGACAATAGAACAAGGCTGGCAAGGTGACTCCAGAGACAAAGGAGCTCGCCACCAAGCATGATGACCTGAGTTCAGGCCCTGGGTCCCACGTAGTGGAAGAAGAGAACCAGCTCCTCTGAGTTGCCCTCTGAGTCCACATGCTTACTGTGGTGTGCAGTGACAACAGAGTGCCCTCAGCATCCAAAATGGTGACATCCTTCCAGCTCAGGGTCTGGCACCTCATTCTTGTTTCTTCTTAACCCTAACCTAGCCTCCTGGCCACTTCTAGAAGCTACCACACATCTCCTTATGTAGCCCAGGGTGGCTCAGACTTGCAATCCTCCTGTCTCAGCTTTTAGGTTGTTAGGATGACAGAAGTGTACACCCATGCCCAGTTTTGTGTGCAAGGGCGTTACCACACAAGTGAATGCACTCTCGTGCAGCTACGTGCCTGGTCCATCACATTCACATCATGTGCACACACACAAATAGAGGCGGAAGAATGCACGTTCTGCTCTGTGGTCCCTCACTGACCCTGGAGCTAGGTGTCCACCTCCACAGCACTGGGCTTACACCTGTGCACTATTTTCTTCATGGGTGCTGGGATCTGAACTCATGGCACAAAATTTTAGCTGCTGTGCCATTTTTCATTTGGTGCGTCTGTGATTGGCGTGTGTGCACACTATGGAACACATATGAAGCTCAAAGGACAACTTGCAGATGTCAGCTCTGTCCCTCAACCATATGGGTCTAGGGATCCAGTTCAAGTAGTCACTTAAACATCTTGCTGGGCCCCTAATTTTGAATTGTTTGGTTTCAGCTGTCCAAAAAAATCTGTTCATTATGGCTTAAGTAGCATTTTTGAATAACAAGGAGCCCGAGGTCCAAGGAACCAGCATGGGACGACACATTGTGACTTTAAGGATTTGGGAGACAAGGTTTGTCTCTATGATTCCCTTTCTTCTCACAGTCACAATATGGCTGCAGAAGCTCCTGACATCCTGTCCACAGAGGAAGCAGCAAGTGAGGGGAGGGGGCAGCAAAGCCTCCCTCTTGTCCAAAGAAACTTCCGACCCCTTGGAGCTTGTTGGCCAGAGCTGGGAGCTGTGCCCAGACTGAAAAGCAACCCTGTCAATGGCAGTGCCAAGAACGGTTCGAACCAAATTTTAAATCAACCCCAGGGGCTGGGCACATGGCTGCTGGCAGCATATCAGAGTTCTACTAGTGAGGAGGGAGATATGGTTGCTGGGTCTGCCCCTGGGAACACTGTGAGGAGAGCTAAGCAGGGGCCCTGCCTTTGATGGGAGTGAAGCTTCCTGCAGATGCTGGAATAACGACTGGCTCTCACCTCTCTTGTGTATGGGCATCTTCTGGCCAGGTCCCTCTGGGCGAGGTCCCAGGCTGCTAAGACAGGCAGCCAGGTGCCGCCAGCACTAGGAGCACAGGAGATCTGAGCCGTGAGAACACTCAAGCTGGAGCTGATTTCTGGAAAGCAGAGCCAGGGGCAGGCTTCCAAGCTGGCCAGGTCCAGGCAGATTCCCACCTCACACGGCTCCCTGGAGGCCCCTTTGGCCTGACTCACTACGAAGCCCTAGAAGTCACACTTGGCCTGTCTCTCGGGCCTGCAAACCACTGTCCTGAGAGGGCAGTTTCCCACAGCCAGAGCCCAGGTGTGGAGGGAGGTTCCTGAGGACCTTGGCCAGGCCTTTAGGAAGAAGCAGGAAGCAGTCCAGTGTCCCTAGCTCAGGGCAGTCCAGAACCCTAAGACTTTAGGGTAAAAGGCAAAGAGAGGCCAAGGCAGGGATGCTACCAACATGCAAGAGGGCATCTGCCAGGTGCTGGAACTGGGCATCTGTGTATGTGACAGGGGTGGAGACCTGGGGCTCAAATATACTAGGGCTGCCCTTTGCCCCTGAGCCAGCCCCAGCCCCTCAATAGGGATCCTAGGCAGGGGCTCCAAACCTGAGCCCCACACCCCCAGCCCCTCACTGGAGGATTCTAGGCAGGGGCTCCACCCCTGAGCCACGCCCCCAGCCATTCACTGGGGATTCTAGGCAGGGGAACTCACCCATGAGACATACCCCTAGCCTGGTGGACTTGCCCTTAACCATCTGTGAGAGCACCTGTCTGAAGTGGTATACAGACAGAAGCATACAGGTTTGGCATGTCCAGTTTGGGTGTGTGAGCTTATGAGTTACTATGTGTCGTTGCATTCAGAGGGTGTGCGCATGCACAGTAAAAAGGCGTGTTTCCTTTCTTGGAAGGACACAGACATTTACTGACTGAACATGCAAGTCAGCTTCTGCTAATTAAAAACAGCCTTTTCATGTTTAAAGTTTACAATACGAAAAATAATTTTCCTTCCTTTAGGGGGGTGAAGTGGGCGCCAAGGAAGGGGCAGGGGCCCCCAAGAACATTCCATAAACTGGCTCAGATGGATCTACACAACCCTCCCAGTTAGATACGGCAGCGCCCACCCTCTGCAGGAGTCCCTGCCAGTTCATTGGGGACAAGATGTTGTGAGGTGTTATGTGATCTGGGGACTGGTGGCTGGCAGACACCTCACCCTGCCCTCTGCAGGGTCTGTGCTTCTCACTGGAGGCATTCTCTCTGCAGCTCAGGTTGGGGGGAGCTGGAATGCCTTGGTAGGTTCTGTTTGGATGCCCCGGCAGCCTGGCTACTCCCTTCCACATACCAGCTCTATTTTAGTACCCACTGCTGAGGACAATGGTTGAGGTAGCAGGAATGAGGTGGAAGGTGACAGCACAGTCTTGAGTATCAGAGACTTGTCCCCAGCTGTGGCCCTGTGCTGAGCTGGGGCTTGGAGGACGAAAAGAGGTCCTGTTGACCACCCCACCATAGCCTCTGCAACTCATCTGCAGCTGGGGTATATAGCTAAAGAGTGAGAAAGGCTTCTGCGGGAGGCAGCTACCTGAAGAGGTCTCTCACCACCTCCCACACACCCTCTTCCAGGCTGCCCACCCAGCTCTGGTATCCTGTAGCTCCCTGTTCCGTGGGAGAGGCCGGTGGGCGGGCTGTGGGAACTTGGCACAGGTCATCTTTATTAAATGAGAGGACTGCTCAAAAGAGGTCCGCAGCAGAGGACCGGGTGGATTTCTCCTGCAATGAGGGTTGCACGAATGTGACATCTATCTGTTGGTAGAGCGGGAGACACTTTAAATCACCAGAGAACAAATCTCTTTTGGAAAACAGTAGACTGCCTTTCTTAAACAACAAGAGTGAGACAAAGCACGCAACACACTGATGCCAAGGTGGGGCTGGTGGGGCTCCTGGAGTGTGGCCATCTGTAGCCAGCATGGGAGACGGCCCGCTCATTCTCCACAGCCTCAGCTACACTTGTAGTCAGATGAGGCTACCCCACGTGGTAGATAGAGGCCACCTCACCTGAAAGTTGGCTTTTGTGTTTCCTGTTGTGGTTTCTGTGGGTTTTGTTGTTCTGAGACAAGGTCTCTCTGTGGCCCTGGACAGCATAGCCCCTGCAATAACCTTCCCATCCACCTCCAGAGTACTGGAGCCGGCCACTGCACTCGCTTGACTGGTCTTCTCAAAAAGGTGGACAGCACAGACAAAGAATGCTGCCTTCCCGACTGACCAGGGGACCTCTTGGGGATGCTGGAGTGTACATGTCATGAGAGCCAGGGGATTGGGGGTGAAGATATGTGTCTCTGTATCTGCCACCTGTCACGGTGCCTCTGGGGCACCCTTTGGCTCCAGCGTCCTGAATGCTACCCAGGCACCAGGAGAGCTTATTTACAGTGTTTTAAATTACAATCGTTTGATTGTGTACATATGTGTGCCTTGGTACCCACGTGGAGATCAGAGGGAAATTTTAAGAAGTCAGTCTCTTTCTGCCTTGTGGGTCCCAAGACAGAGCTCTGGTTATCGGGCTTGGTGGCAGTGCCTATACCCACTGGACAGCCGGGATTTTAACCAGCCAGAAACAGGGAGGGGCAGTTCCCATCGGGACTTGGGTATTTTGTGTCCACAAGTTTATTTTTGAGTGTCTGGCCAGGACTGAGGGAAATCGAGGCTGAGTCACACAGGACAGCGCAGAGATGCACATTGAGCAGTGGCTATGTGATGCCCACAGGTCTGAGACCAGATCTCTCTGCTGTCTCAGGGCTGAAAAGTAGGGGCCCCAAGGGCTGGGGATCCGACACTCATGGGGAACACAGGCAGGCCAGAATCAGAGCTACCTCCCGTGGCCAGCGCGGGGCAGCAGGACAGCGGCACAGGCAATGCCTGCGAAGGACTCGGGGAAGTGTAGGTCTCTCTCCCACTCGTCTGTCTCAGTGTTGTACACCTGCACAATGCCTGTAACATTGTTCAGCCTCCAATTGTAGCCACCCACTATGTAGATCTTCCTTTCCAGTAGGCAGCAGCCGGCCTCCGACTGGCCGGTGCGCATAGGGGCCACACTGGTCCACTGGTCAGCATCGGGCACGTAGTACTCCACCGCAAGCACATCGAAGCAGTGGTCCACATGGTCCATGCGGCCGCCTAGGGCGTAGATGCGGCCTGCAGCACCCAGCATAGCGTGCAGCACGCGGGGCTCATGCATAGGCGCCCTGGGCTCCCAACGATCAGCCGCAGGATCGTAGCACTGTAGCGCCTTCTTGTCCTCGGCAGAGACACCATAGCCGCCTGAGATGTAGAGACGACCAGCAGCTGCAGCGCCCGCATGGCCCCAAGTGCGACGCTTGAGCGGGCAAGCAAAGTCCCAGCTGTCACGGCGGGGGCAGTAGCGCTCCACAGAAGCCAGGCTGCCTGCGCGATTGCGGCCACCAGTGGCATACAACAGTCCACCCAGTGCTGTGAGCTGGAACTGCACGCGGCTCTCACGCAGCGCCCTCAGCCGCAGCCAGCGATTGCGCTGCGGGTCGTAGCGGTAGCAGGCGTCCACAGCGCCCTCGCCACTGCGGTGCTGTAGGTGCTGGCCACCTGCCACGTACACGAAGTTATCTAGTACAGCCACTCCTGCGTGGCTGCAGCCTAGCTCCATCTCCGTGAGCTCGCGGAAGTGGCGGGCCCCAGGCTCAGGCAGCTGAAATACCTTGCTGCTGACTGCTCGGTCACTGTCGGTATAGGGTGTGCCTCCGAAGGCCACTAGGGATATTACATCCGAGCGTACAGCCGTGCGCGGCGACTGCATGTCATGCTGGCGACAAGGCAACACGTGGTAGCTGAAGGCCTCCAGCAGATATTGGCGACACAGGGCATCATCCAGCATGACGTCGAGCGTCTGCACGCTGTCCACCAGCTCAGCCGGCTGCATGAGCGGGAAGCGCACATGGCGCAGCACGAGGCTGGCACGGGCACGGCGGGCAGGGTCATGCTGCAGCCAGCGCACAGCAGCACGGAACAGGTCAATCTCGGTGCAGCTCTGCAGCCGGTTGCTTTGCAGGAAAAAAACAAGGCGCTCGAGTGGCAGGCGCAGGAAGTCCTCCTCAGCAGCAATCTGCAGGAAGTGGCGGAACGTGAAGGCATCCACTGACTCACGCAGCGATGCCAGGCTGAAGGTGGTAGCCATCTGTCCAATGTGCAGGCATGTCTCCACACTCATGGCAGCTTTCAGAAAGTCCTCGCACAGCTCCACCACCGGCAGCATCTGCAGGAATACAGCAGCGCCCAGCACGTCCTGCACGCAGTCCAGGTCCAATGTCACCTCCGCACTGTAGGCAAAGTCAATGATGTGGCGCAGGCCTCGTGCAGACACACCGTGCAGCTGGATGATCGCCTGGCTGGCCTCGCGCATGCCACCGGTGAACATGGCCCTGAAGGTGGCAACACGCCTGTGAGCAGGGCTGGCAGTGCACCCAAGCTATGTTCTGCCCTCACCCCAGCCTCTCCGACCCTGTGTAGCAGCAGGGGAGCCAGCCGTTACTGCTGGCACCTCTGCAAGGGCCCCCAGCCCCCAAGGCTGACCAGTGGGTCTCTTGAAGAGACGCCAGTTGCAGATCTGCAGCTACCTGTTGCCCGTGAGTCCCAGAGACAGTGCCAGCCTGTTCTTTCCACCACTACCAGAACCCGGGTCTCTTCACTGACTCCCTGTAGGCAGGATAACTTCCCGTTCCCCCTGGTTTAGGTCCCAAGGGCATTATTCTGTCCATTACTGTTGTCTTCAGGAAAAGCTCTGGAGACCTGACCCAGAGTCAGCTCAGTCCCCAGCCTGCGTGAGACCTCTGCCGGGGTCTCTGGAGTCATGCAGCAGCTGGTAAGGTGAAGCAGACTCATACATGCGGGCTCTGGGAAGGCCTGGGGTCAAGTCTCAGCTCCCAGCAGGAAGGAGAGGTCTGTCATTCCTGTCACTTCAGGGCAGCCCTCACAACTGTGAGCAGGCTTTCCTGATAGCTCCCAGAAAGTGAAGGACAGGCCCCCATCATCAAAGATGATGTCAACCCACAGTGAGCTTCATGCAGCCTAGCTCAGGTCACACCAGGAGGGGGGCCATGGGTGCCATGGAGGGGATGTCATCTAATGGCACCATTCTGTGGGTCAGCACCCAGACCCGACCTCTGTCTGGCCCTCAAGAGTCCCCACCAGTCCTTGGACACTTTAGTGAGAAAAGAGGCCAGACCAGACGACAGGATAGAGTTTTGCCTTTTAAGGCCTCGCGGGCTACTGCCAGAGCGGGGGTGCCTTTAAAAGGCATGGCTGGCTGGGCTGCCCACCCGCCCCCAAATCCACAGTAAAAATAGCACTGATGCCCCAGTTGGCTTGCCTGAAGCAGCTCCCCAGAATGGCCTCGCTGAGCCCCAGGGAGATCAGCTGGGCCTGGAGGGACATGGGGCCCAATATGCACCTGGGTGGCAGTGGACCTGGAAGACCTGGTCCTCTTAGAACAGGGGTCACAACTATTCCCGCTGCCAGGGCGCCCCGTAAGCAGCCACAGTCCCAGCACAGGGGACAGTAGACATCCATGTGCCAGTGCAGGCATGAGGCCATGGGGGAAACAAGAGGATAGCTCTAGGGCTCAGAGAGCCTACATACGGATACACAGCTCACATGTCCGTCCAGTCCCTCAGGCAGCAAGGGCTTCATTACTACTTCACTCCTGCTGGGCACACATGGCCACACCAGTGCCTGCCTGAGAACACGAGGATGTGGAAGCAGTGTATCAGGAGTGTATCAGTAGTTCATGGGCAACCTAGGTTACACTGTGAGTGTGAGGCTAGCCTGGGCTACATGAGATCAATCTCGAGAGAAAAAGAGATGGGGGAGGTATGCAAGCCTGTAGGATTGCTCAGTGGGTTAAGGTACTAGCTGCTAAACCTGACACTTGAGTTGGAACCCCAGGATGCACACAATGAAAGAACTGATGCCTGCAAGATGTCCTCCATCCTCCATGTGCACACCGTGGAGCACGCGTGCACTCACTACACACACTCACTGTGGAGCATGCGTGCACTCACCACACACACACACACACGCTCACCATGGAGCACGTGTGCACTCACCACACACACGCACACTCACCATGGAGTACATGTGCACTCACCACACACACACTCACCGTGGAGCACGTGTGCACTCACCACACACTTGCATGCTCACCGTGGAGCACGTGTGCACTCACCACACATGCACATGCTCACTGTGGAGAACGTGTGCACTCACCACACACTCACCATGGAGCACGTGTGCACTCACCACACACGCACACACTGTGGAGCATGCGTGCACTCACCACACACGCACATGCTCACCGTGGAGCACATATGCACTCACCACACACACACTCACCGTGGAGCACATATGCACTCACCACACACACACTCACCGTGGAGCACGAGTGCACTCACCACACATGCACATTCACACACATGAAATTGAAACAAAGATCTAAAAAAAGAGAGGGAACCTAAGGGTTTAGTTCAGTGTCAGAGTGCTTACCCAGCATGCACCAGGGCTGAAAAATAAAAAAAAACATAGAGGTCAGGTGTGCTGGCACACTGGTCACCTCAACACCAGAGATGGGGAGGGGTACTGTGCTTTTGAGGCTAATTCAAGCTACAAAGTAAAACACTATCTTTAAAACAAGGAGGTGGTTGCCACATAGGTGCCCGCATAGGTGGCAGAAGTGTGAATTCAAGTCCCCAGGGCCAGGCTTACCTAAAGTAGTCACTGCAGGCTGCCAGGACCACCTTGTGTGCATGGAAGGCTTCGCTGTTGACAGTGAGGACCACATCGAGCAGCTGGCCCTGTGCACGGAGGGCAGCCAGGCCCTGAAGCAGGCCAGTGCTGTGGCCAGCTGCAGAGAAGGTGCACTTGAGGGCCCCATTCCTGTCAGCCAGGCTGCAAGGACAGCAGAGGAGGCATGGCTCAGAAACACACACAATGACATGGAGCACACTTGGAACTGTAATACTGAGTGACAGAAGCAGCTAGAACAGAGTCCCACACAGGGGAGGATGCAGACTAGCCAGCACAGGAAGTAGAAGGGAAGGACACCATTAAACACACAAGGGTCTCCTTGTAGGGGGATAAAAAAGCCTCAAAACCAGGCAGGAGGTCAAGCCTGTGTCATTTGGGAAACACTGCAAGATTGCCTACCAGAAAACAGGCTGCTCCTAGGGCATGGCTGAGGGGTGGAGCCCCTACCTAGAATCCCCCCNGAGGGGCTGGGGGTGTGGCTGAGGGGTGGGGCCTCTGCCTAGGATCCCCAGTGAGGGGTTGGGGGCGTGGCTGAGGGGGTGGAGCCTCTGCCTACAATCCCCCAGTGAGGGGCTGTAGGCGTGACTCAGGGTGGAGCCCCTGCCTAGAATCCCCAGGGAGGGGCTGGGGGGTGGCTCAGGGATGGAGCCCCTGCCTAGAATTCCCAGGGAGGGGCTGAACACTTTTCTTTCAGCACTCTGGAAGTGGAAGTAGGAGGATCAGGAGCTGAAGGTCATCTTCAGCTACAGAGTGAGCTTAATGGCAGCCTGGGCTGTGTGAGAACCTATTTCATAAACACAAATAGGTGGAATGCAATGGCGCACGCACGTCTTTAATCCCAGCACTCAAGAGGCAGAGGCAGGAGGATCTCTGTGAGTTCAAGGCCAGCCTGGTCTACAGAGTGAGTTACAGGACAGTCAGGGCTTCACAGAAAGACTGTCTAAAACAAAACAAGGAAAGTCAAAAGACAAGCATATCCTCATGACCATCTGTCCTCATTTCCCTGACTCAATTCACTCCCTGTCCAGCCTCCACCAGCCCCTCTGACGTTCCCTTTGAATACGCTTTGCTCTGTACATAACACCCCCCTCGGAGCGCAGGAGGGGGCAGTGCTGCTGAGAGCCTCCATCAAGCCTCCCCAAGCCACATCCCCACGGGACCAGTCACCCTCCACCCTCCCCCTGCTGAGCTTGCTCTCCCTCTGAGAGTACTACCCCTCTCTCAGGATCATCAGCCCTTTGGGACCTGCCCTTCAATTCTTGGGCCAGGAATGTGGGGCACTGGGCTTTCCAAGAAATGAGGACGGAAGGCTCTGGGACCCCTACCCACCAGCCCCCAAATAAGGAGCTTTCAGAGCTGGATACTGTTCCAGCAGCACAGGGCACCTGACCCCATGACCCCCTGCCAGCTTATCCAGTTTGGTGGGCAGGGCTGGGCACTGCCACGGTTGATAAGGCCTGTGGTACGGAGAGGTACAGGCTGCCCTGGGGAGGAAGTCATGAGTCCTTAGGATGGCAGGAAAGCCCAGGATCAGCATTTAATGCCAAAATCTTGGGGAGGGAAGGGGTCCAGGTATACCAGAGACCCTGGCTTGTTGTGTGGGTCTCCTGGACCAGGTGGAAGGTGCCAATCTCAGCACTCACCACTGTCTTCTTCAAAAGTAACAGCATTTTGACCAGGCTAATGTGGTAATCTGAGTCCCCACTCTCTGATTCACGAATCCCCAGTAGACCTGGAACTCAGGGACTCTGGAAGACACTCTGTGGTACGTCACAGGCCAAGGGCTCCAAAGTCCTGGGATGCTTAGGACTGACTACATCCCTCAGGAGCCTGCAAGGTCTGCGAAAACTGAGACACTCAGTTGATACATACAGTCTGTGCAACAGTGCCAAAGGTCAGCTTCCTGCCCCAGCTGCAGATGGGGCCATGGCATGAAGAGTCGAGGGACAGAAACCAGCTCAGAGCTGTGAGGAGGCTTCTGGGGCTGGTGTCTGTGTCTGCAGAGCCCCTGAGAGCCCCTGGCTTGCCTGAGCCTATCCGATGCAGTGCAGTGGAGGCCTGGGTCAGGGCAGAGGCCACAGACCGATAGCCAGGTTCAGATTCACTGTGGGGAGGTGTCCCCGTGCAGCCTCCTGGGGGGGTGGGTAGTTAAAATACACTCCTGTCTTCCATGCCCATGTGGTTCTGAGGCAGGAGGATTGCTACAAGTTCAAGGCCATCCTGAGCTGAGTAAGACCCTGTCTTATAAAACGAAATAAAAGGCTATGATGGCTCATTGAGTGAAGGTGTCAAGCTCGACCCCTGGAAGCCACAAGATATTGAGGTCAGATTCATGAAGTTGCCCGCTGACACACGGGTACCCATTTCCCCCAAATGAACGTAAGAAACAATAAGACACCAGAGAGTGTCCCAGCTGCAGGGACCCTGGCTCTGTATGTTGAGGGCTGGTACATATGCCATCTTCCACTATGGTCCTGAGTCACCCACAGCTGCAGGCTAGCCTGAGCCAGGCTGAAGCCCCTCAGCTATGAGATGTAGCTTTGAGAGTCACCAGTAGCAGTGTCTTAGACCTCCCAGGGCACCTGTGCATGTGGGCTGGAGCAGGCCACACCCAGAGGCTACCAGTCCTCTTTTCACCCTGCACCGTTTACACACGTGACCTGACCTGTGAGTTCACAGGCTTTAGGAGGAGCAAGGTGCAACAGACACGTGCACACCCCAGATAAATGGTCTGGGAGGGGCAGATGTACCCTTGGGGGCACAGTGTAGCTCTTTATCCTGCTGGCAGGGCGCTAGAATCCAAAGGACAGATGGTGAAGCAGGTAAAGGTACTGTGGCCCGATGACCTGAGTTCTGTCCCTGAGCTCACAGGGTGGCAGGAGAGCTGGCGCCCACAGGGTGTCTCTGACCTCCAGTCACTACAGTACATGCTCAGTCTCCAAACATGAATAAGTGCAATAATAGGTTTTTTGATAGGGGGGCTAGAGACGGGGTTTCTCTGTGTAGCCCTGGCTGTCCTGGAACTTGCTCTGTAGACC
>LOJH01015578.1:0-11214 GCA_001685095.1 Ellobius talpinus | reverse complement strand
CTGTGTAGCCCTGGCTGTCCTGGAACTTGCTCTGTAGACCAGGCTGGCCTCTAATTCTCAGAGATCTGCCTGCCTCTGCCTCCTGAGTGCAGGATTAAAGTGTGCCACCACCGCCTGGCTAATAATAATTTCTTAGAAGATCAGTGAGCATATAAAGTGTGTGGCAAGAGCCCTCTCTGACATACTGGGTCAGTTTTCCTGAGCTCTCAAAGGGACCAAGGTCCTCTGGAGTCACCATGCAGCTCCACAGACCACANGGGGGGGGGGAATGACAAAAAGCCAGTGGCAAAGACTTCTACAGTAATGTAAGGACTTTCTTAGTTCAAGGAGATGGGACACAAGACTGCACCAGGTGTGATGCACTGATTGGAGCATGTGTCCTTTGGACACTGGGCTACTGTGATTCTCCATATGTAAAAAGGGTCATGAAATTAATACAAAGCCTGCATCCTGATGAAAGGTGCTTGTGGCTGGAGAAATAGCTCAACGCTTGAGTACTTGCAAGTCTTGCAAACCCAAGGTCAATTCTCAACACCCATCCTAAGTGGTTCATTACTAAGCACCTGTAACTCCAGTCCAAGGGGATCCTGTGCTTTCTTTTTGCCTTCATGGATACCTATATACGTGTGGCATGCACTCACACACACACATATTATATACATAAATAAAAATTTAAAATGCAGGGGTTAGAGGGATGGCTCAGTGGCTAACAGCGATGGCTGCTCTTGCAGAGGACACAGGTTCAGTTCCCAGCACCACAGAGGTTCACAACCATCTGTAGCTCCAGTTCCTGGGGATCTGACACCCTCCTCTGGAATTCACAGGCACTGAACACATGTACACAGACTTTCAGGCATGCCAAACACATATATATCCATCAATAAATAAATGAATAAGTGGGGCTGGAGAGATGGCTCAGAGGTTAAGAGCACTGACTGCTCTTCCAGAGGTCCTGAGTTCAATTCCCAGCAGCCATATGGTAGCTCACAATCATCTGTAATTTGATCTGGTTCCCTCTTCTGGCATGCAGACTGAACACTGAATAAATAATAAATTTAAAAAAATAAAAAAAATAAATGAATGAGCAAATAAAGGATGATACAGAGGTTGGGAGCTGAGGGCTAAAAGAAAAGGAAGTAGAGCCCTGAGACCTGAGAGGGCACTTGGTGCTAGCAGGAGCTCATGCCTAAACGGGGCCACACTAAGCCTTCCCACCTGCAAATGGATGCCACTTGGAACCTGCAACCCCACGGACAACAAAACTCACATACTTACGTTCCTACAACATGATGCATCTATGTGGAACCCCTAACCTACTTTCCATCGTCTCCACATGACACCACAACTAGTGAAATCTGCATGCGGTCTCCGTGCATCCTGTGAGGACTAACAAGGCAGGAGCCTAGCCCCACAGTGCCCAAAGTGTCGACATCCTTCTAAAACACCCAGGGCTGGACCGTGCACTAGCGGCATGATAGTCACAGGACTGGGGACAGCCCTGATTGGACCTGTGGCTGGCAACACAGGCGGGGACTACCACAGTTGTCCTGTTAAACAGACATGCTGTTGCCACCTTCAGAATGGCTTCTGTCTCCGCTCTGAGATTAGCACTGCTCAGCCATGGCCACAAAAGCTGGGCAGCAGTTAATGCAGAGGCTCGGTCAAAGTACAGAGAACAAGAAACTGGGTGCTCAGCCTTAGACAGGACATCTACACCCCACACTCTCTAGACTTAGGGAACATTGAGGAAGGGCGTAGGGGCAGAGGATGGGAGGGAGGACTGAAGGGCTGTCCCCTCACATAGCATGGTGACTGCACTCAGGAAGCACTGGAGCCAACAGACTCACCAACAGGCTCACCAACAGGCTCCAGTAACTAGACTCAAATGTGCATACACATAAGGCGGGGAGGGGATGGGAAAATTGGGGGGTGCACAAGATCACAACATGTATGAAATTATCAAAGATAACTTATTTTTTTAAAGGGCCAGGTGGCTGTAGAGCAAGCTTTTAATCCCAGCACTTGGAAGGCAGAGACAGGTAGATCTCTGTGAGTAGCCTAATCTACACAGTGAGTTCCAAAACAGCTAGAGCTGTTACACAGAAAAACCTTGTCTTGAAAAACAAAAAACAAAAGATTAAATAAAAGTTTTTTTTTAATGGGAAGCCTAGAGCCTGTGTGTGTAATGAGTGTGGACTCATTCTTCTTCAAATGGTGGTTGCCTGCCTTGAGGATATAGGCGTAGGGCAGGAAGGTGCTCAGGGCACAGCTGGTGTGAGCCAGCCCATATTCTCACTGGTGAGAATGGCCTGGGTGGGGAAGGAAGGCCAGTGCCTCCTCTCCTGAGTCCTCTGTTGTCACCTTCCTTGAAAACAAAGGTGGGACCCAGAGTTGAGATGACTCTGCAGGTAACATTGCTTGCCACCAACCCTGACAAGCTCACAATCCCTAGGATACTCATAGGACAGAGATGACCCCACAGACTGTCCTCTGACTTCTGCAAGCACACAATGTCATGTGTGCACATGCATACACAGAGGCAGGAGGAGGAGAAAATTAATGTAATTAATTTGTTTTAAATGGGAACCCAAGCCGGGCGGTGGCGGCACACACCTTTAATCCCAGCACTCGGGAGGCAGAGGCAGGCGGATCTCTGTGAGTTTGAAGCCAGCTTAGTCTACAAGAGCGAGTTCTAGGAAGGCTCCAAAAGCTACAGAGAAACCCTGTCTCGAAAAACCAAGAAAAAAAAAGGGAACCCAGAGAGGTGATCAGAGTCTAGGTCCCCCAAAGAAATGGATGGGCATGAACCTCAAAAGCAGAGGCAGCAGACATGGCTACTGGCACCTCTGGTCTTCTGGTCTCTGCAGCTGGTGGTCTGGGCTGAGCTCCTGGTCCCCAGGCATTAGCAAGTCCCTGCCATGACTACTATGTCCCTCCTGGCTGAGCTGCCCTGCGGTGCTCCAAGCCCTCATAGTGCACAAAAGTATAGCTAAGCCAGAGCAGGGATGACTAATGTCACCTCTGCCAGCACCAGGACCAGCACTGGGAGGAGAGAGGACCCATTACTCAGAAAAATTCTAGACAGTGGGCAGCCACATGGTGGGGCCCCCTGAGCCACTCTGAATCTCCAGACAGCCACTCGAGTCATGGTAGTCGACCCATGAGTCATCAGAGCCAGTGCGTCAGCAACCCTGGACTGGACAGTCTCTAGAGGCCACTCACCACCCACCCTGGCTGCACCTCAGCCTACATTTGGTCTCAGAGTAGCCTCACATTCCATCTCAGGCCTGGCCCAGGCCCAGCTATCCTGCCATCCCTCTGCCTCCATGTTCCCTCCACTACTGCCAAAGGCACCCAGGCAGAGTCCAAGCCTGTGCTGGACACAGGCACACACCCAGGCCATCCAAAGTGTGCAAAGCCCTGATGAAACTACCTGTTTGGGAACGCAGGTGTGGGATCCCTACTCTGCAAGGGTTCTCACCTCCAATCCTGTTCTAGGGATAGCGTCAGAGCAGGCAGCTAGAGGAAGTGACCACAAGCCCTGCCACACCAACTGTGGCAAGCCACCCTAGTGATTGGAGCCTCCACGAGCATTGAGAGCTGGAAACTGGCAGGGGACATGGCCTTGTCCCTGGGACCAGCTTTCCAAACCCCAGAATCATTCTCAGAACATCCAGAAACAGGCAAGAACAAGAAGGAATTTCATGGAAACATTTCTTTGGGGTTTAGTAAAATCCGTTCCCACCCCCGCAGAGTGCAGCCCGACGCCTCACACACCCTGTTCTGACGCCAGTCCCTGCTCCCCCAGCCTGGCCACTTCTACTTTCAAAGGCAATTTCACTTTTATTGTCCATGTGGCTCATTGGAGCAGACATGGCCGCACACTGCTGCCCCGCCCTTGGTCTTCCAAACATGTGAGTGGGAGACAGAGCTTCAGGGAACAGTGTAATGTCAGGCTGGCCACCTCAAATCAGCAACAGGGCCCTGGAGCATCTTCAAGACCATCCCCAGAGAACCTGGATGGGCAGGGATGGACACAGTGGTGTGTCAGCACTGGGGACGTCAGAATCTTGAATAAGGAGAGCCTGGGTTCAGGCTATGTGGAACCACTCGCCCTGTCCAGCCATCCTCAGATCTTTGCACAGAGCTAGTGCTAGGCTTCCCCAGGGCCCTGTGACTCCCATGAGCTAGCAAATGTCCTTCCTTTAAAAATAGGGAAACCGCTGGGCAGTGGTGGTGCTTGCCTTTAATCCCAGCACTCAGGAGACACAAGAAGACAGATCTCTGTCAGTTCAAGACCAGCCTGGTCTACAGAGTGCATTCCAGGACAGCCAAGGCTACACAGAGAAATCCTGGCTCAAATAAACGAATGAATGAATGGAAACTGAGGTACATGGACGTCTCCTAGTTTTGAGTACCTCATCTTCCTGTCCACACAGCATTCTGTCACCAACATCCCAGTGGCGCTGGCCCTGACTACCAAGACAGAGGGTGTAGAGCTCTGTGGGGTCCAGCACATCCACCCCATCCTGCTGCCATAGCTACCCAATGTTCCAGCTACAGGATCGACTCGCTGTGCTCTGGCATCAGACATGCAAGTCAGTGGCCCCCACTCTCACTCAACGCCAGCAAGTCCTCCCCTGTGGGCTCCTGGCCCACAGCCTGCTCCCTCCTCCTGCAGTGGCAGCCCTTTTCTTTTGGGCTCACCTCTAGTGGGGCGGAGGGGGTAGGCTTGCTCCGGGATGGCATATGAGAAAAGAAAGCCAGAACTTGGGAGGGGCAAGCAGAAGTCCCTTAAAAGGCCAGCTGAACATGGAACATCAGGCTCACCAAGCATCTTTCCCACTGAAGATTGTGTCTGGGCTGCGCCTGAGGACTGCAAGGGCTCAGACGAGGCGGGAGTGAGAAATGGCTGCCTGTGTCCTTCTGGACTGGGAGGCACTTCCTTGAAGAACCAGCACCAGACCCCCAAGGATTTCTAAGAGTGAAGGATGCTGTTCCCAGTGGCCCTGCCCAGGACCAGTACACCAGCCACCTGGCAGGGTGAGCCAGAGCCCCTTGCCTCCTGGGAAACAAGTGGGGCAGGGACAACTGGAGAGCCCTGGTTTGCAAGAGGGACTCCAGGAATGGAGTGCCAGAGGGAGGACATGCCCCACATTTGTCGAGCTCAGCAAGGAGGGGTTGTGATCTAGAAAGCAGCCCTAGGAGGATATGCGGTATTGGCATTCCATCTTCCTGAGCAGTGTCAAGTCCTCTGTCCACAGCTTGTTATCTGGACTCACAGCTGGATCACAATACTTGGTGTCACCATAAGAACGCCCTCCACACAGGGACACACACTCTGGAGGCGGAGTGGGATGCATAGTCCTGACTGGCTCACTCACTGTCCTGGAACCTTGAACAGGAAACACTCTGAGGCACAGGACTCACACAGTCAATAGAAGGACTCCTCTTCAGTTCAAGTCTTAGCTCCCACAGCCTGACAGGCAGGTGCAGAAAGTCACTGAAATAAAGCTGGGAGGTTCCAGGTTCCAGAGCTGGCCCACTCCCCAAAGCCAAGTTGAGTTGGGGCAGAGCTCAGGAGCCAGAGGGGGCAGAGCACCCAACTTCACCCCGGAGGGAGAAATGCAATGGACCCCCTACTAGGCACCCCATCACCTCATGAGTAATGGAGGCCTCTGCAGACGAGGGAAGAGTCTGCCAATCACCCTGCCTGGCTGTCTTCCCTGCTCCCTGCAGAACTTTATCTATCTGCTCCTAGCCTGGCTGGTGTCCACCCCACAGTGAAGGAGCTCGGCAATGTTAGCTCCTTGGACAGTGAGCGGCAAGGCAGATGGGTGCAAAGGTTGAGCGGCTAGAGGGGTGGATGGGTGGGTGGATGGATTGGAAGGTCGGTGAACGTAAGCACTTCAATGTGTACCCGTTTCTAAGCATGGCCTTAACACCCTCACACATTAGCAAGCGGTCAGCTCCCCTGCCCGGACCCCATCACCCTGCATCCACAGCTGCTTACAGTGAGCCCTGCTACTCTATCTCCATGTGTGCTCAGTCCCCGCGCCCTCATAGTTCAGAGAAGCGCCTTGCCAAGGGCCAGCCAGAAGGGAGCTGAGGTCCAGTCCCTGGAACCCTCTCCCACTGCCCAACCTGGGGTGGAAGACAGCAACAAGCTGGTTGCCCTTGGCAGCACAGATGAGGCACCAGGCCACTGAGGCCAGAACCAGCCTGGCAGCTCAGCCCAGGACCTGACTACAATCCAGCAGCCAATCTCTCCATTTTGCAGATAGATGTCTAAATCAGCTCTTTTCCACTCAACCTCCTCTCTTACACATTTTCCTGTGGTGGGGACCCCAGCCCACTATCCTCTGCCCATGCAAGAGGATCAGGTAGACTTACTCCTTGCCTGGCCAACAAAAGTGTCCTGGAACCCTGACCTCCGTGACTGGTGAGATGAGGGAGTGGTCCACCTGAGCCAATCAGAACCTTCCTAGGACGGCTGGATTCCTCCTTCTTCTTCCTCCTTCTTTTTTTTTCTTTTTTTTCTTTTTTTGCCCCAAGACAAGATGTCACTGTAGATGTCTGGATGTCTGGATGTCCCAGAACTCTGTTCTGCAGACCAGGCTGGCCTTGAACTCAGAGATCAGCCTGCCTCTGCTTCCTGAGTGCTAGGACCTGGGACTTCTTAGGCACCTCCAGAAGGAAGTTATCTTTCCCTTGCAGAGTTGCCAGGTTGGAGGGGTATGCAAGCCTAGGCCAGCAAGTGGGCAATGGCTAAGCAGAGGGAACACAGATTCTCTGAGATTCCTCAAGGGTGTGCCTGTGTGTCTGTGCACATACATGAGCCATGGCATGCATGTGAGGATCCTGGGCACAGCACAACAGCAAGGCCCACTGAGTGCTGAGCCGTCTTGCTGACCAAGAGGGTCGCCTTGGGACAGGTCCTGTCGGGTACCTTGCTCCATCGCTGTCTACTAGATTCCTCTGAACCAGGGTCTCTGTCTTACTGAACCTTGAAGTAGGCTGCAATCAGCCAGCACCAGTGTTCTCTTGTCTATGCTAGGAGGCCAAGCTGATGGCAAGTGGGCATCAGCTTTGCCAGGAGAGCTTGCTCCACTCAGGTCACCAAGAAGCTGCAGAAATCCCAACAGGCTGGCAACACTGACCCACATCCTCCCGGAGAGTTGAAGGAGATGAACAAGGGGTAGAATCTATGCAGTGATTCCTGTGGACCAAGGACATGAGTGTGTATATGTCTTCCATCACTCTACCACACACAATGGGGACATTGGCACATGAAGAGGGATAAAAGACAGGAGGCAGAGCATGACCTACAATGCAGCACACAGCGGCTGCTGAGGTGGGTGGAGGGGCTGCTTGGGCTTAGTGGCTCTTTGGATGCCTGTCACCTAACAGCTACCCCACCCAGCCCAGTTCTGACCATCGGGGTAATGGAAGATTCCAGATTTCACATCTCCGCTCTTGCTCTCTGCTTTCAAGCTGGGCTAAAATTCTCCCGTCCCTTGGAGAGCAGGCTCCGGATATCCAGGCCAGACACTCCGCCCGGTTCCTGGCTTTGACCCCTGTGGAATTTCATGGCTGTGGTGTCAGAAAACATCTTCAGCCTCATCCTTGAGTGAACCCCCCACCTCCATTAGGCCCTTTAAAAGCTGGAAGGTCGCACCCTGCAGGCTGAGAGAGCTCAATTCCAAAAGTACTTACCCTGCAGGAGAACTTAAAGCTCTGGCTGCTCCTGGACACAGTGGACGCCCAGCCCTAAGCAGCTGAGCATGAATGGGGATGCACAGGACACGGGAAGCAGTGCTGGGAAGGGCGGTGCAGAAAGGGCCAGTCCAGGGTTAACAAGTGTTAAGAGAGCCAGTCTGCACAGCTGCACAGCAGCTACCAGAGCAGGGGGGTCCTCCGCCTGGGGACTCCAAGGCCTCCACCTCCACTGCAGGCAGCTGGACAGCTCGGCTGCCTTCACTTCCAGCTGAGAAGGCTGTGCAGGACTGCTCTCCCTGTTGATTCCCTAGACCCTATTTCCAAATAAAGGATGATGGCTCTTGACCCACTGACACAGCTGCCAAGGTCCTGGCTGCAGGTGCACATGCCCTAGAAGACATAAGACATGATTGGGCAGTTTAGGGATACAGAGGCCAGCAGCAGCAGCTAAGGGCAGGAAGAGACTCTGATGTGAGAAACTGGGAGGCTCAGTGGCACCAGGCAGGCATGTGATCCTAGAAAGGTTCTTCTGGCCCAAGCTAGAGACGATAATTTATAACCAGGCCAAGGTCTTGGGCAGGGCGGAGGGCAGTGATGATTCAATGGCTGGGGCTCTCCCTAGGGTAGCTGCTAACTTCTTTTGCATGGAATGGCAGTCTTAGGGCTGGAAGAAGTCTCCCCCTCCCCAAGTTCACTGAGCAGAGAGAGCCCAGGGGCTTTTCTGGAAAAGCCGAGATTATGAGCCCAGGCCCCATGCCACCTCTGTCTATGAGACCCTTGGAGACAGCACAGCTGCTCCCGGTCAGAGTCTCAGCCTCCCACACACCCTGAAGGCACATCTTCATCTTCCAACTCCCAGCCCTCGGCTTTGTGGAAACCTGAGAGCCTATGGCCCACACCCTGCTCAGTGCATTAGTGCCCAGTACCACACACCAGTAGTTCCCAAGCCCACTCTGTCCCAGGCCCAGAGGCCTTCAAACGCAGCAGGATCTGACTGTCTCTTTCTCCGCTGCTCACACCTGGTCTACAGGCATACAGGAGGTCAGAGACACCCAGGGATACTCTTAGCGGGTTAGGGGTCAGTTGAACTGAGAAGCCATCTATGCTGAGAGGAGTTTCCCAATGTCACCCATCCCTACCTCAGGGCTCCACAGTCCCGGAGCTCCCCCATCCCTATGCTCTGGTGAAAAAAAAAATGACCCAGGTAAGGAAGGGGCCAGCAAACTGTCAGGGCTTCATGCCAACAGGGCACTGGCCCCACTAACAAAATCTTTCTCAGGCCAGGCATAGTAGCACACACCTTTACTCCAGCACTTGGGAAGCAGGTGGATCTCTGAGTTTGAGGTCAGTCTGGTCTACATGGAGAGTTCCAGGACAATCAGGGCTACATAGTGAGACCCTCTTTTAAAAAGAAAAAAACAAAACAAAAAACCTCAAGCCAATCTTTCCAGTAACCATGCCAATGACAAGGAGGTTATTCCTGGTGCTCCCAGACAGCCACAGTCCAAGCTGCATGTGTCCTGTGTGGCTGTCTGCAGCACGGCTCCTACCCTACCCTGTGATGGCCACAAAGACCAGCCAGTTCAGCCCACAGGACACAATGGCTGTGCTCCCAGGTGGTCCTCACTCCTGGTACACCTGACTACAACATGGTGAGTGATGCCCAGGCACCCAAGGAGCCTGTGAAGAAGCAGCAGGCAGGATGACAGGTTGGCAGCATGTCCCATGAGTGGACAACCCTAGCCCCTTCCATGCCTGCATGGCCCCAAAGGGCCAAGGGTATTGGCTTCTAAAGTGGCAATGCCTTGCCTGCTATTCCTCTGTAGGGGCCACAGTGACTCCTAGCATTGGGAAGAACCAGCCTCCTTAGATGGCTTGGCCTTGGTGGGGACATAGAGAACATTTAGACAAGCCTGGTTCACTGAGCCATGACAAGAATTCTGGCTACCACTTCCCATGTTCCTGTCCTCCAAATGAGGCCAGAGGCCAAGTGGCAGAGTTCTCATGGCCATGTGACATCCCTATCTTTACAGCCCTGGTGGCTCAGACCTCAGCTCCCTTGAGGAGGGGCTGGCTGAGACTCAACCTGGAAGGAGGTCTCTCAAAACAAGTACTCTTTGTTTCCTGGGCCAGGCTTTGGCCTCCTCTCTGCTCGCCACCAGCTTGGTGGCCGTGCTGTCCACTGGGCTTCAACTCAGACATTATGACAGACTTCGCTAGGCAGCAGAACAGTTTGTTGCTCCTGAGAGACAAGGGAAGGGAAGCAAGGCTGTCCTCCCGCAGTCAAGAGAGAAGTCAGAACAGACAAGTTACATAATGGAACGGGTAGGGTATGGGTACAAGGCCCTGAGCTGTGTCAACATGACATGGTAGGGAACACAGATGTCACCCCCAACACGGCCAGCTGACATCAGCCTTCTTAGGCAGATGAGGGCATGGCTTGACAGGGTGCAGAACTGTTCCAGAGATGGTGACATAGTCAAGGCCAGTGTTCCTGTTCCTGGGGATTCACACTGTCTCCCCAGAAAAACCTGATTCCATGGAGGGACGTGGCCAGGCAGCAAACAGTTGCCCAGAGCAGACAATGACTACCCACAAGGCCCTCTGAGAGATGACAATCACCAAATCACAGCAGGTAGCGATCCAGACAGTCACTAGGTGCCACATGAACACTGTCCCACCATTCTGCACAGAACCCCGCTATTGTGCACACAGTCCCATCGGCATGGCACCACCCTACTGGTCTACAATGAAAGGCTCCAATCCAGCAAAAGACTGAACAGCTTGCAGCCACAGCTGGGAGCAGGATGTGGACTATTTCCACTGTGACCAAAGTGTTCTCAATGGTGCTTCCACGGCAGGCCAGCTTCTAAAAAGGAATGCGTATTGGGCAGAGTCTGGCACAGTGTCCCCACAGCTCTCCTGCCCTGCCCTGCCCTAACGATGCTGTGGGTAGACACTGCAATACAGAGCAGAGCAGCCGCTGTCCCCAGCTCTTGCAGAATGGAGCCAGATAAACATCTTTGCTTATGAATTACTAGACTCAGGATGTTAGCTTAGTTTAGTTCACTTCTGGTTTTGCTACTAAGTATGAAACCTGGGCTTGCTGCATCCTAAGCATGCCCTCTACCACTGAGCAGTCCCTCGGGTACATTTCCCTGCCCTTCCCTTTTGTGTCTCACTCTGAGTTCAGGCAAGCCTGAAATTCGCTATGTAGCACAGGCTGGCCTCAAACTTGAAGTAACCAACCTTCCTAAATGTTAAAATTACAGGTGTCATGACAGTACCGCTTTCAACTGAGATAGTTAGAAACAATGACAACCAACAGCCACCTAGACGGCTTAGCGGCTAAGAGAGCTGACCGCTATGGTCGAGGTCTCAAGTTCGAATCCCGTGTGCGAACTCTGTATATATGGTGACGTCATGGACGTGATTAATATGAAAAAAAGGGGGGGCTGGAGAGATGGCTCAGAGGTTAAGAGCACTGCCTGCTCT